>JAHDVE020010761.1:0-98007 GCA_022606495.2 Halesus radiatus | reverse complement strand
GTCGCATCTGGGACCCAGATGCGACTAAAATATTTTATCTTGATATTTATCTTTATATTTTATATTTTATCTAAAATATTTTAAGCTTGATCTAAGCGAAACCGCTTGACAAAAATAAAATATATTCGTGACAAAGTGTTTGTTTTATTTAATTTGTTTTTTTTTTTATCCATTGTTTATTCTTTGTTTCAATTATTTTAATTTATGTGGCTGCACTCTTATAGTAGATCAGTTCTTAACTCAGTGCAGCAATCGCAGCCTAAAATAGAAAATTTCCTAAATTTAAGTCACTGTACCTTTCTATGGTATAAAATGTCAATATTATAATAACGTTACCGGCATAATTCATTCTTCTTTTTTCACAAAAATCTCAGTAAGCAACGGCCTTTAATCACTCACTGTATTCAAGCCTCACTACACCATTCTATTATTCATCAGAAATATCCTCAGTGTTAACAAAGTGTTTTGTTTTTTTTTTTTTTAATTATTATTTATTTTTGAGATTTAAGAACCTCATCGTAATATTTAATCATTGAAGAAGATAATATTAACATAACCTAAATGAAAGATGAAACCGGATAAAAGGACAGAAACTAAAAATATTTCAGTCGCATCTGGGACCCAGATGCGACTAAAATATTTTATCCGGTTTCATCTTTCATTTAGGTTATGTTAATATTATCTTCTTCAATGATTAACAAAGTGTTTTTATCTAGTTTTAGTGACAATCACCCACCCGCGTATAGATTTTATTCAAATATTTAATCCATCAATTCCAAATCCAAGACTTACAACCTTGGGCAGATCGAGAACTTCCTGGCGCTGATAGTCTTGAAAAAGACAGGAAATTCCTTAATTCATGTGACTTGTGCGTGTATTAAAGATGGAGTACAGACGTAGAAAGGCAGTTTGTAGGAATTGTAATTGTCTATCTGTTCCACATTTAAAACTGCCTGGAGCCAGTAAAACTATGGAATCCCCATCTTTTTCCAGTAATGTTGTATGACTGAAGGAAGTTGGGCAGGCAATGAAGATAAAAAGGAGTAAGATTGGGAAGTATGTACTATATAGTTTTAATCCTGGAATGGAAGCATTCTTCTTTAGCCCATTAATGGAAGCGAGAAGCATATTTTACTTTATTTCCCATTTTAAATTAGAATTTTTTCTCGTCTCTTTGATTAGTCTTTGTCGTATAGGGTAATAAATATTGCGCTCACTCAAAATAAACAAATTTATCGTTTAGCATTTTTTTTTAAATTTAATGTAAATCAATTTTAATAATGTTATTATTAAGTTCTGCAAGTGTTTTTATTTGTTATTATTGTGATAGCCGTTTCTTGCAGACTTGCAGAATTTAATAATAACATAATTAAATTTGATTTACATTAAATTTTTAAAAAATTAAATGGAGTTCTACGAATTAAACACAAAAACAATCAAGAAATATGCATTATTCAGTTTTTTATTGTGTCTGAGAAGCGATCAGGTTTATTTCACTCTATTGAGTATCCACTATATAATGAGACATAGAATTAGAACCTACGAGAAAGGGGTGCAGCCCGCTAATATGAGTACAAACTAACAAACAATGGCTCGGGAAAGAACTCAAGAAAGCATATCTTGAAGAAAGCTAGCGAAATCAGTCGGCACTTCAGTGAAAAATTAGTGTGCAGTTAGACAGAGTAAATTTTAATCTTTATTCTATTCTATTTATTTATAAAATGTTTTCAACATTCATATTTTAAGGCATTTTTAAAAAGTTACAATACTAAATAAAGCAGAATGTACAACATATTGGCATACTCATATTAAACAAGTAGCGATAATTCTGTTTAAACGCAGCTTCATTGATGCTAAATATGTCGATATCCGAAGTGATAATATTTAACAGTAAGATTGCCCTCCCCCTTCCCACCGGCACGACCATAGGCAAGTTGGTCCTGCAGGCCGGGAAATAAAACAGTCCATATATTTATTTTGTTACCCGTCTCAGAACAGACATCGTCTAGTGAGACGGGTAAAGTACATGTAAATGTTTAAATTTTATGCCAATAAACGCCCGGGTTGCCGGCAATGAATGAAAAAAAAATTAAAAAATGTGTACATCCCTTCTGACCCGCAGATGGTTCATTCCGAGCATACCTAAGAGAAAGTCGGTAGGATAGAGCCACGGGTAGTAGCCATACTCCCTCAGGTATCTCAGATTTCTCAATCTCAAAAATTTCTCACCAATATGAGGGAATACTTCATCTTGTTTCCATACTAGGGTTAAGAGAGATTAGATCACCGAACAAAGCTAAAGCCTTTTAAAGATGCCATTTTATTCTGACTGATGATCTGACAGCAGATTGTTGTGAAGCTTTATGATGTTTCGTTGCTCCTTATATTACTCAACAGAGGAAGGCTTTCATTTATTTATTTATTTGGGAAATAAAAAAAATCTTGCACCACCATGTACACAAATCAAAACACATTATATGATGCCGATAGGCGCAATTCAACTAGTTTTATTTTTACTTGTTTAGTTATTAAGGTTTGACATTTTAAAGCCCAGACCTTTATTACTTTACGCTGTTAGGACAATAAAGAAGCGGGACTCGCAAGCGTGCTATGTTATCAAGATTAAAGTTTACAACAAATAATTTGATGACCTTTCAATTTTTTTTTTTATTATATATTTTTTTTATTGTATAATATTAATTATATACAGTGGGAACTTATACCCGCTAAGCCACTGCAAGTAGCTTGTCAGCAGGACTTTATTTCAACAATATAATATAATACAACAATAAATTACAATCATCATACAAATGTAGGGCAAAATTATTATATTTAGGCGCATGCATCTTGTGCTGTGCATAAGTTGAGAAAAAAAAATTAAAGAGAAAAAATAATGGTAAAAGCATTACAGTTTTGTTATTGAGATACTAGAGTCCAATTTTATAACACCGATTTAAATAATATTATAAAAATGTTAATATCATCAAAAATATCAAAATTATAAAAGTACCAATATTATAAAAGTATCAATATTATAAAAATATCAATATTATAAAAACATCAATACTTTTAAAAATATCAACATTACAAAAACATTAATATTACAAAAATATAACTATTACGTAAATATCAGAAATATCAAAGCATCTGTAAGTATTAAATAAATTAAGAAATAAAAATTTTAAAAAAAATATACATATATACATAAAACAGCAGTACAGGTTGGTTACAATGAGGATAGACTTAAATATAATAGTAACACCGTAACAGTAAATACACCAGATATCTATGAGCTATACAACCAAGGAGACCGTCATATTTATTACCATCAATACACAAGGTTACTTTCCAAAAGCCAACACTTTAACATCAGTGAGAATTTCATCATAGGACAATTGTTTTTAAATTCGTACGGCAATTTGTTAAATATAAATGGTACAATGTATTCAAGGGTTCGTTGACCATATTTATTTTGAAATATTGGCACTATCATCCCTATATTTTGTGTGAAACGTGTGTTGTGTACATGATCCACTACTGCCTTATACGGACTTTCAGATATATGTTGCAGGTAGAATTTTATGCCACAAAAGACCACGAACAGGTAATACATTAATTGATTTGTACATGATATCAATGTCTCGCCTTTGCTTAAAAACTGTTTTACTTACTAGCAATTTTACCATGGCATTTTGAATCAGCTGTAAATGTTTTATGTTGGTCTTACAGGAGTGTCCCAAGAAGTTATACCATACCTTATAGTCGATTC
The DNA here is from genome assembly GCA_022606495.2 of Halesus radiatus. Classification (NCBI taxonomy): domain Eukaryota; kingdom Metazoa; phylum Arthropoda; class Insecta; order Trichoptera; family Limnephilidae; genus Halesus; species Halesus radiatus. Next base: position 94,238 of record JAHDVE020010761.1, on the reverse strand, counting down.
TGCTAGAGACAAATAAATTAGTTTCATAGTTTTTATAGGCACATATAATTTTACCTTGTGGAGTCTTCCTACAATGGCTCGAAGTCGCTTACAGAGGTTGGAAATTTGTACGTCCCATTTCATATTACAATCCACCGTAACACCTAGATACAAAAGATTCATATTGTTGGAGTTTTTTCAACCCTTCGCGCCATATTTTAACCCTCGGGCCAAAAGAGGGCGCGGTGCTTTTAAAGAATTATAGTTTTATTACGTTAAGTGTTTTGTAACTATTTTATTAGTCAGAAGGACAATGAGTTATCGTTTAATAGCTGTTAATAATAGCCAATGATTAGATACTGATTCTTGAGAAAATAAACAAAAACCAAAACTTTAAATAAAATACATAAAAGAGTTATAGATATATATTTTTTCTCGTACAGGTTTTTGATCATTTTTTCAATCTCAAAAAAGCAATTAATCATTAAATAATATAACAACGTGTCAAATGCTTTTCGAATGTTTGCAGAAGGGGGCGTTTTCGGATTCCGAACCCTGATCAGAAAACGAATCGCCAAGTACAGAGAGCGACTAGCCAAGAAAACGTCCTTGTGATTTTTTATTTTTTTATTTTATTTATTTATTTTAGAAAGAAACAGGATATTTATAAAATGAGCGGTTTACAAATTATAAAGTTGTATAAAATGATTACAAGCATCGGTACCAAAGACATGTCTCTATGTAATATCTAGCTTACTATGGTTACCAACATTTTACCGGGCGGGGTTAGTACAATGATACATGGTAAAGATAAAAAAGGTATGTAAAAAAAGGGTATAGTGTATAAGTGTATGTGTCTGTGTCTGTGTGCGTGTGTATGTGTGTGAGCGTGTATGTGTCTGAATAATGCTCATTCAATGATTTTTCGAAGGCCTTTGATACTGTAAATTATGACATCTTTTTAAATAAACTGTCATAGATCGGATTTTATTTACGGTTTCTTATATTCTTTGCCTGCTATTTTATTGGAAGAAAACAATTTGTATCGCATGGAATATTTTTGTCTAAATTATTTCCTGTGATCTCTGGAGTTCCTCGGGGCTCTAATTTAGGCCCCCTCCTCTTTTATATTTTTATTAACGATATCGGAGAGAGTATTCTGTATTCCAGGTTTCTTCTTTTCGCTGATGACCTAAAAGTGTTCTTAGAAATATTAACTTTAGAAGACTGCAATCGACTCCAATCGGATATTGATAGAATTATTGATTGGAATAAGAGAAATCAGATTGAGTTCAATATTTCTAAATGTTTCATTCTTTCTTTCACAAGGGCGTATCATACTCGGTTTTACTGATATAATATGAACGCCCGATGTTTAAAACGTGTCTCCACTATGAAAGATCTTGGTATCGTGTTTGATAGTAGGTTGACATTTCATGCTTATATTGAAGTCACCTGTAGTACTTCATTAAAAATGCTGGGTTTCGTCCTACGTACTGCAAGGAATTTTAAAGACACTCGGGTTCTCATAATTGTATGTAACTCGCTAGTAAGGAGTAGGCTTGAGAGTGGGTCGGTGGTTTGGAGCCCACATCAGGTGAAGTATTCCCTCATGTTGGAGAGAGTTCAGAAGAAATTTTTGAGAATTCTTTATTTGAGGGAGTATGGCTACTACCCGTGGCTCTACCCTACCGACTTTCTCTTAGGTATGTTCGGAATGAACCACCTGCGGGTCAGAAGGGATGTACACAATACCAGTATGTGTTGTATGCAATATACTGAGATTATGTATGATTACATTTTTTTTTTTTTTATTTAAATTTTTTTTTTATCTAATTATTTTGGATGTTGTACATCTTGTATTATATTTAAAAATGCCTTAAAACGAAAATTTTGTAAAATTTTTAAAAAGAATAAAGAATTGAATTGAATTGAATTGAATTGAAATTGAATTGAATTGAATAGTGCTATGTACTGGAGAGTTGTGATTGCGCATTGATGTTACGAGTAATATTTTTCTTAAATTACGAGGCAGTTAGTCAAAAAATATGTCTAGATTTAGGTTGGGTCAAAGATTACAAAATTTTTGATGAGCACGGAAAATAGGTGAATTTGCTGCAGCGATTGTTTTGTTGCTAAATGTTGTTAAGTAACAAAAGGGTGACCCTAAGTTAAATCCTAGCTCCTCGTCATGACAAATAGCTGGGCAACCAATTACGACGTTTCCCTCAAATGCTCACAGTAATCAACCAATCAGGTGATTTTGCCGCTCAAATAAACCAATGAAAGCCATACATTCATGACTGACCGATATAACAGAGAGTAACGCGAAGCGATTCGAGCGCCCCGGCATTCCTGTGTGGGACCGATTACCGATCGGACCAGCTATCCGTCAGCAGCGACTCTGTAAGAGTTCGCGGCTAAAGTGCATTTTGTCAACCAAATCTTAAAGGAAACGTATTTCGCATGCGGGTTTGAAGCCCCGTAGCTAATCGTGCCCGTTGACTGTAAAACACCTAAGGTGACTTGTAATTTAAAACTAACTTAAACTCAGTGTGGACATGCCCGACTCTTGGGCTCCGAGGGCTGCGACTCCCGCCGACCACATCGACCCTATTAATGCAAGATGCCACCGTTCCGATCTTCTCATGTAAGCTGTTTTCTACCTAACCTCTATTATATGTTGTACTTGCACTTGCAATAGTTGATTCACCCGCTTTTAGAACTCCATCAGAGAGAGAGGATTATGTTTAACTTCATGTCAGGAATAGGACACTTCTATTTGTAATACTATTGCACATACCCTGTAATGTCTAGTATCACGGTACAATAAATTCTGATACTGGAAGTACTCCCTCGTCTCATTTAAACGTAGATTAGAAAATACCTCAAACCCAATTATAAGACCGCGGTTGACTCACTCGACCCTGAAGGAGAGAAAAACCTCATTGCTATACCGAAATCTGAGCTAACCATTGTACGGACAAAGACGTACCTGCCTTGGAGACCAACACCTGGGTAAGTCACGCCGATATTCTTGTCTCCCCAGTTTCCCTGTAATACAACTCTGACGTCCAACTTGGGGCTACTTTCACTAAAATACAACACTGACGCCCATCGTAGTGCATTCTCTCCTACCCAACCTTGCTCCTACCCCATCGTCCCAAAACACAACAATGTGTAAAATAGTTTGGTGTGGCGAGTATGTTTCTATGGTATGATAAGTTTAATTTGAGATAGGAGTTCAGGGCAGTCTATTTCATTATTTAAGATTTTATACAGGAATATAGTGTCGGCCACCATTTGCTTAGTTTCAGAGATTGGAGTGGATAGTGATAATTATTGTTGTATTTGAGCCGGAGAAACTTAATGAATTTATTCTGTATTCATTCTATACTATTGACATATAGCATATATTTGGAATTCCAGACGATGTGATGGCAGTACTGGACTTTCTGCAGGGTCCCATTTACAGTCGATTTCTAAAATTGTATTTTTTATTATTTAGTTCTTTCCCCTTAAGATATATTTAATTCTATTGTATTTTTATATACACATTAAATAATACGGAACTCGTGGTATTGCATTCTTTAGTTTTTCCTCCATTGTAACTTGTCTTGTACTAATATAAAAAAAGGTTTTCCACTCTAAAAGCTGTCAACTTCTACCGAAATTTGCAATTGGATATTTTAAACGCTTGGGCCTATGATAAGTTTATTCCATGTAGTTTATATTCTGTAATAGCTGATGTGTACCCGGCCTTGCTCAGAATTTTTTTTTTTCATAAAGTTATGAAGTTGTGAATTCCTGCTTGTCGTTTGGGTGCCATAATTGATTTTACATCGAAATTCCCTGTGACGACTATTACTGTATCTAAACAAAGGAACAGAGGAATTGAAAATTTCGTTTTCTTCCGAACATTTATTTTTTAAAAACAAATCCAAATAACAAAGTTCTTTAGTAGGTACCTACTTGTGTTTTCCATTTTGGAAAAATTCTACCCAAACAAGTTTTCTTCTTTTGAATACGTAATCTGTGGCTAACCTGAGTGGTATATCTATTGGCTAACCTCAATGGAATATGGTGGGTAACAATGTTTTTCATGCTAATTTTAAAACGTTATAGAAACAGTTTTACATATTGTATATCATTCAAACTATTCATTAAACTTTCCCAGCACCAATGTGAACAAACTGTACTATTTTAAGCGAAACCGGTTTAGTGATTTACCGAAAAAATTGAGAAAATACAGACAAACATTAATATTTATATATAAAAATTTGAGAATCGTAATAATAGAATTACTGATTTATTTAAAATATATGTTTTTTACCGCCCATCTCAGACATCTGGCGTAAATTTTTTGGTTAAAAAATTCTAAAAAAGAAGTTAGTCTTAAATAGACATTAAATATGTAACCTTATTAGGCTTTATTACGCGTGAAGACGGTTTTCCTTTAGCGGTGTTTTTCATATAAAGCTCCGGTCTGATGGGAATTTGAGGGATTTGAGGTGAAAATTTAATGATCCGAAGTTACGAGACGAGACTAGAGATAGGATTCGCCCTTTTCAGCATTTATTTTCTACGTCAAGTTTTAAATTTAAACTCTGAAACTCAAATCGACTGTTTTGGAAAAAATCTTGTGTAAATACATTCTGGTTCATAAAATAAGAATATTCATTCCCATTTGACACCCGACATGCTGCTGGGCACCGACCCCCTCCGTCTCAGCCCAAATTCCATCTTATACCCTTCACTACCTTAGTGAGCTGGCTTAAATACTCGTATAACATTGCCATCAGCAAGTGCCGCTACGACATAAAACACACTTTACAATTCTTTGAAATAAAAATCAATAAAAGCCCTACGGTAGCGATAGGCAGCCCGCTCACTGGGTAGAGAAGATTATCTCCACATTTATGCACCTCTAACCACAGTTGACACAGGAAGAAAGAGAAATATTCCCTGGCACTCTACACAAAAAAATTACAATACGATATTTATGAACACTTGACTGTTGGGTGTTGAATTATAGATACCCCAAATGTCCTACTTTAAAGACACCCATAATTGTAGATACCTAAAATGTCCTACTTTAAAGACACCTATAATTATAGATACCTAAAATGTCCTACTTTAAAGACACCTATATTTATAGATACATAAAATGTCCTACTTTAAAGACACCCATAATTGTAGATACCTAAAATGTCCTACTTTAAAGACACCTATAATTATAGATACCTAAAATGTCCTACTTTAAAGACACCTATAATAATAGATACCTAAAATGTCCCACTTTAAAGACACCTATAATTATAGATACATAAAATGTCCGACTTTAAAGACACCCATAATTATAAATACCTAAAATTTCCTACTTAAACCAACCCGAAAGTAGTTTTAAAAACGTAATGGTAAACAGCACCATCAGCAATACAACAAATTTCAAGTTATAATTAAAAACAATATGAGAAAGCAGGGGGACTCACTCCAGCATCGATATTGTATACGTATATCATAGATTTAGTTTTAATGGTGCCAATCTGGCGATGTCCGTGATAGGGTGAAACCGGCCCGGTCGAAAATAAATAAGTGGAAAAAATTTACAAAGGTTTTTAAATAAAAAAAAAAAACATTTAAAATGGAATTCCGCCATGAATTGACAGTTTCAAAATTAGAAATAATTTCCTAAAAGGCACTTCGGATTTCCACGCTGTGGAAAATTGAATCATTCCATCTTCAATATATAGGCTTTGTCACCGCTTGCGGCGTCTACGTTTTAAATCTGTAAACTAATTTCTTGTCCCGTAATATCGTTTTCATTATACGCTACATTAATGGGGTTTATTCTTAGCATTTTTAAAGTCAAGAGTCTTGTGAAGCGCTCTCATTCAGATTCAGAAAATATATAATCGCTGGAATTGAAATGCAAGATTTGTGTATCTAGTATCTATCTATATACATATCTCGTGGAATCATCTTTTTAAAAATATTTTATCTAAAATTACCCCCATAACCAGTGTTTTATATAGACTCCGCGGGTTATTTCCCACCTCTCTATTAAGATTGATCTACCACGCTATGATTCACTCACATTTGATATATCTTTCCGGATCTGGGGATTTGGTACCAAAAAAATATTTCAGAGATCCAAGTCATTCAAAATAGAGCCTTACGAAATATCTGTAGTTTGTCATGGGACACACACGTCAAAGGCATCTATAGCAACTCCCAAATACTTCCATTTAACACTATTCCCACCTGTGAAAATACAAATACGAGTACCATCTTGCATGTAATTCAACATTCGGCACATAATAACACCACACTCCATTACAATCACTACGTACACCAATATAGCACAAGAAACCACAACAAACTACATTTACCGAAATACACTAAAAAAAATACGGACTAAAACCTTTAGAATATGTAGTTTACACACAATAGAATAAATTACCCAACGATATTAAAAATGCAAGCCAATGTGAAAGGTATAGTGTTTTATAATGTGGAGTATAAGGTAGGTTTGAAGAGGTGATACTGTGAATGGAGTGTTATATGTGTCGTGACCACCTCACTAGGAGAACCTGTGCTGAGGTGTTCACGTGGACGTGTTAAATGTGGTACAAGTATTGATGTGTATTGATTAGTTTTGTTTTAATGTTTTAGTTTTGCTGGATAAATTAGGTAGAATTTGAAGAGAAATACATTATCTGTTTTTGTTTTGGTTTAATAGGCAAATCCTTTAAAAAATAATAAACATGTAATTATAGATACTTTCGACTAAGTTTGATAATATTAAAGTATATCGCAGGGAAAAAGAGAGAAGGGACTATCAAGTAAGTATAGTATTTTATGTATGTTTGGTTTAGATTTATCATATTTTGAATAACATGAATACCTTGTTTTTTGGTCCAGGCGAGGCGGTCTACATGAGATTAATAGTAGATATTATATTTACAGATAGATTTGTTTCAGAGTGGTGGGCATGCAATTATAAAGTATATTTCCGTAATACTTGTGGATATAGTGTTTTTGCCCGCTTGAGGTGTGTGTTATCAGGATATTCAGGGTTTTATTTGTTAAGGATCTGTTTTTTTTATTGCGGTTTGAGGTTATATTGGAATATAAAGTTTGTGTTGGAAGAGGTGTAATAATACAGATTTGGCACATACTTATCTGATTATCGTGAGGTCAAGTTATTATGCATTTGATGTTTTTCATACTTCATTTTAAACCATAGAAGTACGATGACTTGAAAATGGGAATTATTTATTTATTTACGCAGTTGCTGCACTAAGTTAGGAACAGATATCTTCTATAAGAATGCAGCGGCATAAATTAAAATGATTGAAATAAAGAATAACATTGAATGAAAAATACTAATTATTAGGTTTTGCCTATTGCAGTTCTGCAATTGGTTTGTACATATTTACAATGTGTTGTAATGTGGATGAAGCAAGGAGTGTGTGTTTTAGAAATCATTTTTACTCCTACCCCCACCCCTACTCCTACTCCTACTATTACTCCTACCCCTACCCCTACTCCTACTCCTACTCCTACTCCTACTCCTACTCCTACTCCTACTCCTACTCCTACTCCTACTCCTACTTCTACTCCTACGCCTACTTCATCTCCTATTCCTACTCCTACCCCTACTCCTACTCATACTTCTATTCCTACCCTACCACTATTCCTGTTTAGTTCTGTGTGATCCTTTTCTCGAAAAGGGGACTAGGAGTTTGCTGCCAATTTTTTATTGCGCGAATGAGGTTGCGTAGGTGGAGACGCTCAGTTTGATACCCATATCGGCTACCCCTACCCCTACTCCTACTCTATTCCTACCCTACCTATACCAACCCCTAATCATTTTATTTCAATAAATATATTTTGGATAATATTTTCCCTTAAAAGCATCAGCCATATCTCGCAAAAAGGAGCCTAAGAGCTAACTGCTAAATTTGAGGTATAAGTAAAAAAACAGCGCTGTATAAATTTGGAATTTTTTTTGTGGTGGTCGTTTTCTATCAATAAATACGGTTTTTATGATAATGATTTTTTACCTCCTCCTAATTATAATCAACTAAATTTATTTTTACAGTACCGTGTTCTTCGGAAAATCGCCTAGGCATTAAAAAAATTATTTTATTTCAACAAATGTTTTTTTTTAAATATTCTACCTTGAAAATAATTACTTTAAACTATCCCGATAAAAAATTGTATACCTACCAAATAAGTAAATTCGAATTATTCAATAGATTACGTTTTCGGGTAGGTACTTTTCAAATACATTATATAAATTTTGGCGTTCCAAGGCGTTCCTAAACTCGATTTGACCGAAAATGAACCTTACTTTTTTTAAATTCAATATACGGAGGGTGGTATTTGGTGTATCAAGGCTTTCCTAAACTCGATTTGACCGAAAATGAACCTTACTTTTTTTAAATTCAATATACGGAGGGTGGTATTTGGTGTATCAAGGCTTTCCTAAACTCGATTTGACCAAAAATGAACCTTCCGAGTAGATAGATTAAGGGGAGGTATGGTCGATTTTTCTGTGCAGGCCCTTGTCTGAATCGCTGGCCAGACCGTATTACTCTTTATTGTGTAGGGAATTAAGGGGGTGTGAGGTCGATTTTTCCCTGTCGACCACTGGCTGAATTTCAAAAGTTACCGTATTACTATATGGTTATATTGTATTATATTAATGTTTTTTTTTATATTTATCCGTACAACTCCATTTATTTTTAAATTTAATTAAAATCATATATAATAACTTCTCCAAGCATTTTAGTTTTAATTATTGTGACCGCTTTTTCGGCATTCAAGAACGTTTTCAAACTTTGGTTCATTCACATTGCGACGACTTAGTTACATGATTTTAATTGCTCCCACCCAATTCTAATTTGGACGGTGTTTACAATTATTTATTACTGGTAAAACAGATTTGGTTGTAAAATAATTAAAATTCTCTCTTCTATGGGGTATTTATACGAGGTATGTTCAAAAGAAAAGGTGAATTTTGAATTTTCGCGGGCTGTGTATATTCGATTATCGTTTTTTTTTTTTTTATTTTGGTACACATATGTTTATCATATGTTAGCATTATCAGCCATTTTGGATCAGTGGTTTGTTTTTGACAATTGGAAAGGTTAGTCACGTTTTGTTTTTTCTTAGATTTTTTAATAAAAAAATATTTAGTAAAAAATCGAAAAACATTTTTTTGATTTTTTTTTTGAAGAAATGCTGATAAGGACATATAAAACAAGGCAAATCTAAAATTTCACTTCAATCGGACTGATGATGCCCCAGAAAACGGCTATCAAGTTCCGACCAAAACTAGGAAATTCCACCATAGGATTAACAATTATTAACAATTTTTTTCTAAAAGGAATCAATTTTTTGGATTTTTTGAAGAAAAGCTGATGAGGACATAGAAAATAAAGCAAATCTAAAATTTCACTTCAATCGAACTGATGATGCCCCAGAAAACGGCTATCAAGTTCCGACCAAAACTAGGAAATTCCACCATAGGATTAACAATTATTAACAATTTTTTTCTAAAAAGAATCAATTTTTTGGATTTTTTGAAGAAAAGCTGATGAGGACATAGAAAATAAAGCAAATCTAAAATTTCACTTCAATCGGACTGATGATGCCTCAGAAAACGAACCTAAAGTAAAAAATTGAAGAACACGCAAAAACGTGACTAACCTTTACAGTTGTCAAAAACAAACCACTGATCCAAAATGAGTGATAATTCTAACATATGATAAACATATGTGTACTAACATAACAAAAAAAAAATCGATAATCGAATGCACACATCCCGCGAAAATTCAAAATTCACCTTTTCGTTTGAACACACCTGTATTTATAACGTGTTTTCCCGGTATTTAAATCACAACGTTTTCTTAATTGATCTATTTAAATCAGTTATATTTTTTTGGTGTTGTGAACATACTGAGAAGTGGCAAATAAATAATTTTCCTTACTTTATTAATTAATCATATATTAGGATTACATATAATGCAAATGGCAATCTTACCATAAATACTAAACGGTGGTGATTACACAATAAATAGAATAAAGAAACTAACTTTGGTTGACACTACATCAGTACTTATAATAAACTAAAAGAATTTAAAAACATACAAAATATTCAATTAAATATACTCGTACATGGGCAATTACACACCATAAAGCGACGCTGTTAAATCTCTTCCTATCGATTCCTACCCCTACCTTAAGACCAAAAAAGTATTTCTACCTAGCAACATTTATGTAAAACACATTTCATGATTCTTTACTAACACGCAAAAATTAATTTATTAAATTTTCATAAATTACTTATTATGAAGTGCTTAATTACACTTATTTTTTCTTTAAACTTTTATTATTATTTAGTCAATTATATTTCTTGATTTCATAACTTTTCTACACTTCTTCACAACATCTCTCCACACACTCTCTTTCGTTTCATTAATATTTGTCATAAGATATTTTGTGGTCATTCTTAATACGTATTTTAACAATGTAGATTTTACTAAACCAACCTTATCATTTGTAAGAGAATGTACTGTGTGTGTCTAAATAAGTATATATAAATAAAATATTGCGTTTTGTCCCAAAAGGACATGTTACTGGCCTCTGTCATGTAGAGTATAGAAAACATTAACCAAGGGAGGGCGACCTCCAGTACGCAGGGGCAGTTATCATTTGTAAGAGAATGTACTGTGTGTGTCTAAATAAGTATATATAAATAAAATATTGCGTTTTGTCCCAAAAGGACATGTTACTGGCCTCTGTCATGTAGAGTATAGAAAACATTAACCAAGGTAGGGCGACCTCCAGTACGCAGGGGCAGATATCATTTGTAAGAGAATGTACTGTGTGTGTCTAAATAAGTATATATAAATAAAATATTGCGTTTTGTCCCAAAAGGACATGTTACTAGCCTCTTTCATGTAGAGTATAGAAAACATTAACCAAGGGAGGGTGACCTCCAGTACACAGGGGCAGTTATCATTTGTAATAGAATGTACTGTGTGTGTCTAAATAAGTATATATAAATAAAATATTGCGTTTTGTCCCAAAAGGACATGTTACTGGCCTCTGTCATGTAGAGTATAGAAAACATTAACCAAGGTAGGGCGACCTCCAGTACGCAGGGGCAGATATCATTTGTAAGAGAATGTACTGTGTGTGTCTAAATAAGTATATATAAATAAAATATTGCGTTTTGTCCCAAAAGGACATGTTACTGGCCTCTGTCATGTAGAGTATGGAAAACATTAACCAAGGTAGGGCGACCTCCAGTACACAGGGGCAGATATCATTTGTAAGAGAATGTACTGTGTGTGTCTAAATAAGTATATATAAATAAAATATTGCGTTTTGTCCCAAAAGGACATGTTACTAGCCTCTTTCATGTAGAGTATAGAAAACATTAACCAAGGGAGGGTGACCTCCAGTACACAGGGGCAGTTATCATTTGTAATAGAATGTACTGTGTGTGTCTAAATAAGTATATATAAATAAAATATTGCGTTTTGTCCCAAAAGGACATGTTACTGGCCTCTGTCATGTAGAGTATAGAAAACATTAACCAAGGTAGGGCGACCTCCAGTACGCAGGGGCAGATATCATTTGTAAGAGAATGTACTGTGTGTGTCTAAATAAGTATATATAAATAAAATATTGCGTTTTGTCCCAAAAGGACATGTTACTGGCCTCTGTCATGTAGAGTATGGAAAACATTAACCAAGGTAGGGCGACCTCCAGTACACAGGGGCAGATATCATTTGTAATAGAATGTACTGTGTGTGTCTAAATGTTAAATATTATAAATACACTCTACAGAAAAATGTGGTGTTTAACCAACTTGTCTATGTATATTTTCATTATAGAGACAATGAAAAAAAATGGAATACTTGAAGTGATGTTACGAAGGACTTGCCACCTGTCCCTCGCTTATCCTTGCTTAGTAACTTGACTAATACAGACTTAACCTAATTTGCACTCTGTAAGGTAGGAACATGATATCGCCCCGGACCTAAATTACTTTGCTAAGGCATTATGAAATACCTCCCTACGGAGGTATCCCCGACTTAGGTAACCTTTAAATAAACTGGAAACTCCTTCCATATCTAATTATTGAAGGTACTTCCCGGGGGACAAGATACAATAAAAACAGCTTCGTAATTTCTGTAAAGAAACTCGTAAGAGAATTAAAGTTTTTTTACTTGACCACCGCTAACAGTGTCAACTGCTCCCAACCGTATGGAGCCAGTGAGATGGCATTCCTAATTGGGGTCCTGTGAGGCTAAAGGTAGTGAGGAGAAGGAAGGAGATGGGACAGAGGAAGGTGAAAAAGTACCTGGATATTGATATCTGGTCACCAAACATGGCAAAAGTCATTTCAAGCAACGTTTCGATTATGAATGGTGGTATTTCACCAGGGCAATACTGATATTAGTTGTTTTTTTTTAATTAATAAATGAGATCCCTGAGGCGTATGTGTTAAAACCATGTATGACCGCGTGAAAATTATGAAATTCGCAAAGAATCCAAGGATGATGCGAGCGTTTTGAGCAATGGAAGAAGGAATCGGGGAAAGCCGAGGAAGACATGGCACGATTAAGTGAACCAAATACTTGAGTCGGGTCAAGTTAAGAGTCGGAAACATAGAAGAGTGTGTGTATAAGACGATGTATGAATGTGAATGATGCAAGGAGTGTGTGCTAAGACCGAGTTGTTTGGCGGTCCGTCCGCTCTGCATATCCCTGCGGAGAAACGGCGTGATGGTTAGTTGGTTAAATAAATGAATTATGAAATAACATAAGTTATTCAAATAAAATATACTTGCGTACGCAGGGATTTGAACCCGCGACCTCCGAATATGTTGATATGTGCTGTACTATTTTATGAAGCCATTACTACGAATAATTTACGGCCAGACATTAAATTATTTGGAGTCGTTCTCCAATCTCAGCCTTTTTATTACTTCCCAAAAGATTAGATGCAATCTGTTATTAGTGGAATAATTTAATAATAATAATAATTGAATGTTTTGTATAGCGCCGTTTTTGTAAAAATCACCCCGAGGGCGATGTAGAAATATTACTTGCCAGGGTTTATCTTATTATGTACAAAGAAATACAGAAACATACTTACCTGGCGTAACTCCAGATTAGCACGTTAAATTATAAAGTTTTATCTTGAGAAGATATGATTTTGCTCGGACAGGATAAAATATTATAAAACACCGCACATTGCATGATATTGTAGTTACTGTTTAAATCCTATTTGTCATTGATATTATATTTATTAGAAGGTTATTGGCTAAATAAAAGTAGGTATTTAATTGAAACATTATTTTTATTTTTTATTAATTTAATATTTATAGTTATTTACAATGTCGCGGACAATGATTTTTTTTTCTGTTAATGACTTTAAGTAAGTGCTAACAGCTACCTTCGCTGTGTAAATTAATGGATACATAATTTAATCATGATGTGAAGAGGCGGGTCAAGGAAATAAAAGACAGCTTAATACATAATGCAATATCAATTAAGTGTTACTATTATATTAAGTTTATCCTCACTGTAACAAAACTGTACCGCTGTTTTTATTTATTTTTTTATTTCTGAATTTGTTAAATACTTGCTGATATTTTTATGTTTTTTATGATATTATTTAAATCGGTATTATGTAATTGGAGTCTAGTATCTCTAAAACAAAACAGTCATGCTGTTTTCATATTTAAAAAAAAAAAAAAACAGCTTGTGTACATATTGAGCTACATTTGTATGATGATTTTTATTTGCTGTTGTATTATATAATATTGTTGGAGTAAACTTCCGGTGGCGGTGACAAGCTACTTGCAGTGGCTTAGCGGGTACAAGTTCTCATTGTATGTAATTAATGTTACACAATGAAAAATAAAATAAAAATAATTACTTTGAGACATTTGTTTCAGTCGAATGTTAGGGACATACTTCCAACGGTTGTATTTCTCACTCGGTCATCTTCCAAACTCCCTCCTTCCTCTTTTCGTTCTTAATGACCGCATTAATTATTAAAGGAATTGCCCATTAACGTAGAAAGAACTGAGTTTAGCACGTAACGCCTTAATGCTCAATTTAATGTTCCCATCAAATAAAAATGTTACGAATTACGCTCATCCTTCATTTCTTTACAACTCTTTCAGCCATTCTTATTAATTCTCACGTTTTCTTCTCCCCTCTGCTTCTTTAACTAAGTAACCTCACTGTACTAGGTCTGCCTGTATTATGTTCCTAATTGGCGTCCGTCTTAACGAATTTTGAATGAACCAAAGCTTTTATCCAAACCTGCTGGAATGGATTCTTATTCTTAGCTTCATTTTAATGTGTAAATATTCCCATCAAACACCCAATTTTTATTTTTTTTATATTAATTTGTTACATATTGTACATGAACAACAGATGTGTGCAATCTCTATACATAAAAATGAATATTTGTATGTTTGTTCTCGATTTTCTCTAAAATTACTCAATCGATGTCGCTGAAAATTGCACACTTTATTCTTATTAGTTCCGGGAAGGTTTGGATAGTAGTTTGAATGAAATCCAATATGTAAAACTGTTGCTATAATTTATCGAAGGAAGCAATCACTTTGTGGCTTGACATTATAATTTAAATAAAAAATGTTTTTGTTTTAAGCCACCTTATTATTCTCTGTCTCCATTATGATATCTCTGTATTTTAATTTTAGTTTATATGTGTACATTCATGAAGAAGGTTGAGTCCAACCGAAACCGGTCGAATCCATAAATATGTATAAAAAGAAAGTGGCTTAAAACAAAAACATTTTTTATTTAAATTATTATGTTGCTATAATGTTTGAAAATTAATATGAAAAACATTGAACCCGCCATGTTTTATCGAGGTCAGCCCGCAGATACACCACGCTGGTTAACCACAGATCATATATTCAAAAGAATGTTTGTTTGGGTAGAATATTTTCAAAGTGGATAACACAATAGGTACCTACTTAATAACTTTATTATTTAGATATGTTTTGAAAAAATATATGTTTGGAATGAAATAAAATTTTCAAAGAAATGTTTCTTTATTTAGAGATAGTAATAGTCGTGACAAGTAATAGTCGTATATATGGCATATTATTATATCTAGACAAAGAAACAATTTGAAAATTGAGTACTCGTTAATATAAAAACTGAATAGTGAAACCAAATATAAAAAAGTGCTATATTTCAACTGAGAAGTGTTGTAAGTGGTATGCAGAAAAATGAATAAAGTTTTTTAAAAATATCTAAATAATTAGTGTTTTACAGATATAGTGAAAACAAATATAAAGAGATACATTTTCATAACAAGCTTTTACTATGTGGGTTGACATAATTATAATACAAACGCAAAAATTGGTTTTGAACCACTTTAATTTAATATATTATCTATTTAATATATTTCTATTGTTGTCTCCCTCTAATGTTTTATTCTCTTTTTTCTCTCTTTCGTATTCAATTTCACTCTATTGTATTCTGTAACTATATATAACCCATAATTTTGTATTATTCTTTAGTTATTATATTTGCCCCGACGAAGCTTGACCTAAGCAAAACCGGTTGGAGAAAAATAAAATGCATTCGGGGTTTATAATGAAGTGTTGGTTTTATTTAATATTATATCAAACCACCAAGTGATTGCTTCTATGAAAATATAAAATAAATATATAATTTGCTACTACGCAATGGATTAGTCTGGGTGTTTTGAATATTTTATGTTTGTTCTTCAATATTTGGTAGTTTGTATCAATGGGAAAAACATTGAAAATGTTTATACCTTTATGTACAAAATGACGGTAAGCAGTATGCTGTACCGATATCACAATTCTTCGTACTCGCTTGTTTGAGAATGGAGTGAAATATTTCATCGATTAGACATTGCTATTTCTGAATATTATGTTTTATGAAATCATTTCTTCGAATTTTAATTATTTAACCTCCAGAGAAATCAACTCTAAATTAAAAATGTACACGAGTAGGTACGAGTAGATAGATGCCTGTTCATAAAATGTAATTCGAAAGGCGAATAATTCGAGGAGTTTAAAATTGGCATGAAATAATAGAACGAGAACTGTATTATTATACCTTTCGCTGTGTAAATAGGTAACCACCCGAATTCCGTATAATATTCGTTTAAAGGTCTATTCACATCTACCAGCACCGCGCAGTGCAGAACAGTACAGTACATGCACGACAACAGTATTTGCCCGCATTGTCTATGAACGCATTCATCCTTGACTCTGTGCAGAAACGGGAAATCTGTTTGATAGAATCGCATATGTTAACAAACGGGTTGCAATCTTTGGAGCACAGATGTCAGGTGGGAATGCTGTCATTATTCTATCAGTATTTTAATGGAAGATGCTCTAGGGAACTAGCATAATTGATCCTTTCGGCACTGGTTGACAGTAGGAAAACACGTCAAACGCGAGCCCAACATTTGTAGAAAGTTGACATTTGCACATGAGAACGTGTCGCTTCTATGAATCATTTTTGTGTACAACATAGGTCTCTTCAAGACCCAGATTCACACCCTCCTATTCTATAAAAAAAAAACCTCCACACAGCATCCCCAAAGATGATATAATAGGCCTTTAAGGAAATTATTTCCCTCACTGGCTCCTGTGTGGAGTTATAGTTATATTTGTTGTGGCGCCTGCCCCTGCGCAGTTATTATAAACACATCCCGTTAGCACCGCCATCTTCGTCAGTTGGCTTTTTTAAATTCACATATTGATGAAACCGAGAAGATAGATAACGATAAATTAATTGAATTGGTCAGGGAATTTACGTTAAAATAATAATAAATATGGGAAAGGATCATAAAAGCCTCATGTCATGGCGGACGCTAACGCTCAGTTTATTGTTCAGATGTTAACCGTACTCGCGCCTGTGCTGTGCTGCTCAGTGTAATAATGTGAATACTTGTATCTGTACTCTGCCTGTGCTGTACTGCGCGGTGTAATGTGAATACTCGCGCCTGTGCTGTGCTGAAAAGTGTAATAATGTGAATACTTGCATCTGTGCTGTGTCTGTGCTCTCTTACACGGTGTAATGTGAATACTCGCGCCTGTGCTGTGCCGCACAGTGTAATAATGTGAATACTTGCATCTGTACTCCGTCTGTGCTATACTGCATGGTGTAATGTGAATACTCGAGTCTGTACTGTCCTGCACGGTATAATGTGAATACTCGAGTTTGCGATGTCCTGCACGATATAATGTAAATAGTCGAGTATGTGCTGTCCTGCACGGTATAATGTGAATACTCGAGTCCGCGATGTCCTGCACGATATAATGTGAATACTCGAGTCTGTGCTGTCCTACACGGTATAATGTGAATACTCGAGTCTGCGATGTCCTGCACGATATAATGTGAATACTCGAGTCTGTGCTGTCCTGCACGGTATAATCTGAATATTCGCGTCTGTACTGTGTAATAATGTAAATACCCGCCTATATGCTGTGCCTGTACTGTTCTGTACTGCGCGGTGCTGAAAGATATGAACAGACCTTAATGCTATTATTCTAATGACTGCCTTATAGTGGCCGTTTTTTTTTGTGGCCTTTTACTATTTTTAGTCCCTTAACTCCACGTGTAACGACGTCACGCTATTGTTAATTAGCTCTCTCTGTGAAACATGAACAGACTTACTTAAATACCTTATCTACCTAAACACTTCAAATAAGAATCCTTAATAATATAGTTTCAGTTTATAATGGAAACTTTAGTAAACTTAGTTCTACAAGAACACGTACTAAGCGCTACAATTTCCACGTACCTACTCTAACTTACATCTTACATCCCGTGTACTGTGATAATAACATGCACAAGGCGGCATCTAGCAACAAATCTTATTTTCAGAAATTTCTCGGTAGAACATATATACTTTCTCTTTTTTTTCTTACAAGTTGCATTACAAGTATTTAACAAAATATTTCATTAAAGCTTATTCCTGGTCGTGTATACCTCATCACAAAGAGGAGTTCTTGTGTCTGATCCACGAAGGGAGCCACGATTCTTAATTTGGTAGGTAAATAATATTTCATGGGCTTCTATTTATAAAATGTTTTCTTCGAAATATTTACGTATCTAAAGTTTTTTTTAAACAAGGGTTTAATCTTATTTATTTGTTCTGATTGGTAATCGGTACAGCGCATTTCAATGAGAAAGTTTCTGTAATATTTATTTTGACTTGATAAGAATAATGGTTTTGCATTTGAATTGTTTTAAAATTGGGTGTTATAAACTGATTTCCATTTCTCACAAGTTTTAAATATTCTTGATATTCTTTATTTTTTTTCTCTGTACGCATTTTTGTAATAAAAACTTGCTTAAATATATCTTCAACATTTAGTACTGTAAATAGTGTGAAAAGTTATTTCGTTGACAAGGTGAAATTTTTTAATCAACGTGCATCTAGATAATTTTCCACTACGATATTTAAATCGATAAGTAAGTTGTCTATATTGGACGGCTCAATCTATTATGTTCGAAGAGATGAGTAAGTAACATTCGATAATTTTACTAACCCTTCCATAACTATAATTTTTTTTCTTTTCACAATGTCATGCACTCATATTGTATATTACGCACTTGTGTATTATGTATCATGTAGATCAGGCTATTGATATTTTTATAAAAAAAAGGGTATTTTCTACAAATTAAAAACCTTTCCCTTTATAACTTCTTCTGTGTCATGCACTAATACATTATTATACATACATATATATTATAAATATGTTACACTTATTAACCTACTATGCATCATGTTATTTTTTTGTAAACTTTTTTTTCTTCTTTCTGTACACATAATCATTTTAATGTTAAAATATGTAAAAGCCCTTTGGAGCGTTAATAAATAAATAAATAACGGTACGAGGCTTGGAATGCTCATATGGTGATTGAAAGAAGGGTGAATGTAGGAAACTCCATTAACGCGGGACTGAACGCGGTTGGCCCTAACAAAAAGTTGTCCAAAGAAGCGAAGCCAGCAGTCCACAATGGAGTACTAGTACCAACCCTGATGTATGGCAGTGAGGCATGGAACTGGCAGGGGAAGAATGGAAGTAAATGAGATCTCCGCGGAGAATGTGTCGTAAAATTTACACTGTTGAGATTCGTAAAGAATGCAAGGCTGATGTAAGCGTAATGAGAAAGATTAAGAAAGGAACACTTCGATGATTTGGGCATGTAGACCGAATGAACGAAAAAGGGAGTCTAAGGAACAATATGTGACGCGGACTTTGAATGGAAGAAGAAGCCGCGGACGCTCGAGGAAGACATGGACGACCTTGTCAGAAGACGGAATAACAGAAGAGAATGTATGAGACGATGTATTTAATGTGAATGAAGCAAGAAGTGTATGGCCAATATCAAGTTGTTTGGCGGTCTGTCATCTCTACCTACCTCTTCGGGGAAATGGCGTGATGTTTAATTGGTAAATGTGCTATTCCAGGTCTCTCGGCTGTCTTCCAGCTAATAATATTCATTAAAAATATAGATATTTGCGAAGTTTGGACAAAAGAGAAAGGCAATTTTATCATAAGTATAGACTTTAAACATATTGGTTAGTTGATTGTCTTAAATTAACCGAAATAACGAAATTGCGATATTTGTAAAGTGCCCATGCCGAGAGCCTGAAATGTCAAATAAAGGCGATTCTACAAATTATAATAAACTGCACGTGTACATTGAATGTGCTACACCTGTAATTTGTAACAAAACTGTGATAATTAAACGACAAACTCCTTTAAAATATATTGTCATTGACAGGGAACCGGAACAGCATATGTTTTTAACCCCAATGGTAAGGACAATTTCTTATCCTTAAAGAGAATGGGAATCGGCCCCCCGCAAACGTGAAATAAGTTTTTTAAATATTGTAACACCCCCCCCCCCATTGTACTGTACTGACTGCTGAGCATTGAACAAGTGCCTTTAGGCTTTTACGTTGAAGTGGTCGATACGAGTTACTCAATGTGGAACCTTGGCATTTAGCACTTGTTTAGGATGTACGACATCATTAACACGAGCCAAAAAGCATTATATGGTGCTCATACTACAGAACAAATAATACATAGAGATGCTCTAACACGCAAGGGAAAGACACCAAAATAAGGGGGCGAGGTAGGCGTGCCGGAAATTTAAGTACACAATATAGCAAATAACTTAAAAAGAGTATTTAGATTTTGTTAATTTATGTACGTACCGCACAACAGTCACGGCTGCTCCCAACTGTTTGAAGCCAGTGAGACTATGGCGTCTCCAATTGGGAAAAGTTGTCAGGCTGAAGGTAGTGGGGAGGGGAAGGAGATAGGGAAGAGGAAGGTGGGGGACTACCTGGCTATTCAGATCTAGTCACTAAACACAGCTAAAGCTAATTCTTGCAACGTGCGATTCTGAAAGTTGGTTTTTCACCAGCGCGATACTGAAAGTACCTACCACTCTTTAGATTGACTCTTTTTTTATAAATATTTTATAATTTGCTTACCGCAGTCAAAACCACGTGACACCACCGTAGACGAGAGTGAACTAGGCTGGTGCAAAAATGGGTGGAACGTTATCTTTGCCTCCAGCCATCGAAATGGTACTTAGGACGAGTCTATTAATTCTAAATAAGAAACATTTCATTACTTTCCTAAATGTAAAATGAATCCTCATAACACCTACTCCCATGAAAGCAAAATCGATGGAAACTGCAGATTCCTAGAATATCAATTTTCCCCCGAGCGCGAAGGTTGTGCTTTGTTACTCTAAGATCTATAAAAACATCTCTTCAAAAATACTTTGTGATGTTATACAGTTTAAATGAAAGCTGCCAATTTCATATTTGTCTTCGTTTCGCCATTCCCGGAATGCAGTCACTAAGGAATTGCAAAAATATTTCTTTCGTGTTAGATGTTCATGATGAAAGTTCGCTTTTTTCATCAATGTAAAATTTTATTCAATGGTTCATATGGTTTTTATTTTATTTAGAAAATATGAATTCAATATTGTTATTATTAAGTTATACAAGTATTTTAGTTTTTATTATTATGACACTATCAAACTGCGGTAGGCCGCATTGCGACGACTTATTTATATGATTTTATTTACCCCCACCCAATTTGAATTTTTATGGTATTTAAAATATATTATTAATATTTTCGGTAAACACCGACTTGCTCAGAAAATAATTGTGATAATTAAAAATCCCTATTCTGCGAGGTACTTACAAACGAAATCTGTTTTCCCCGCTTTTAATAAATCTTAATTGTTCTATAATGACGTAAATGCTATTAAGTCGATGAAATTAAATGTATGTGTAAATCCGGGAAGTATTTTAGAGAATTATATTGTTCTGATTGTGTGAAAATACTAAGAAGAGGTGAACAGAGAGATTGTGATTTTCGTACATTTTTTAGCATCGCGGATAACGCGCTTAACTGCAACCTCCCTTACAGAGGTGCTCTTTTGTATCTCAGGATTCGTGGGTGAGATTGATAGATGAGGTGCGGGGATGTTGTGAGGTAAACTACGATACAATAAATAAAAACCCTATTCACAAGAAAACATGGTCTTTATTGCCTTAAAATCACCGATTATCATTACTAGAAGAAAGAGAAGAGTATAGAGAGGGATTAAGTTTTAACGAACGGTTTACATAAGAAATGATGGCTCTTGTGGTCAGATTCATACCCTCAGCAAAAAGCAAGGCCGCTCCAGTCCTAACGCTTCCGATCACTACGGTCTCCTTCAGCGAAGACTGACATCTCTTCGGAAACGCCATCCGCCACAGCTTCCGTGGGGTCAGACAAAAGTATTTAAGAGGAAACCGGGCGTCGTTTTTTCCATACAAACGTATTCCCCATTTATCTCTCTGGATTTTGACACTACTGCAAATATTTTAACATAGTATAGATATCGACAACTAGCGCGTCGGCACGTTTTGCTTTTTTGATAAGTTACTTCTTATGGGAGTTAGAACCCTTCAAAAATCGTTAAAATTGCCTGGCTTGAACGCCATCCATAGACGCTCAGTATACAAACTAAGCAATGTATTTATAAAAAAAGCAAAACGTACCGACGTAGAATATTCTCTTCTAATACAGTTAATAAAAATCTTAAAAATCGGTCCAGGAAAAATGGGGAATACAAAACCTCGATTTTGAAGATTTTATTTAGGTATTAGCAGCCCGACGTGCAGTTGTCCCTTTCGCTCAGTATCCGGGGGGGGCGAGGGTTTTGATAAATACGTATACAGTCAGCGAAGTGATGTGCTGTTGTTAAAAAATATATCGATACCTTAGTGTTGTCTTTTCCCGAGTTATCGATATATATATTTTTTTCTGTTTAGTGATTTATCTCGAGTATGCCAATACTTACCGAGCTTACTTACTTACAATAGTACCGATTTAATTTGTTTACGTCAAATAGTATTTGAAAAAGAAACACCTGTTACGGACAAACCGACGCCTCAATTTTAGCGACTTTCAATTGAAAATTTTGAAACAAAAAAGATACGGTCACATCTAGGAATTGAACCCAGGATCTTGGCCTTGACGGGCGATACTCTACAACTGAGCTAATGGGACCACATCCCCTTCGGTCATATTTAACTGTATCATACTTCGACTAAGAACTGCCAACATTATCTTCATTTTCTTAACGCTTTTTTTATTTTCTTTATGTGTGATTCCAAGATTCATCTCGAACTAAATGCTGCCTAGATAGTGTCTTGGTAAATTTATCCATTTATATTTAATGCGCGACATCTACATTCTGCAAGTCTAGGATGAATATTGACCGGCAAGGCTAAGGTCCTAGATGTGGCCGTACTTTTTTTTCTGATTTTTCTGTTTCAAATTTTCGGTTGAGAGTCGCTTACTATCCTTCAGTGATTAAATAATATTTTTTGTTTGTAAACGTTTTATTGTACAAAATTTGAACTGTTCTACATCGCCCTTGAGGTGATTTTTCACAAAAACGGCGCTATAAAAATCATCCGATTATTATTAGAAAATTAAATTAAAACAATTTATGGTTTAGACCGTTCTGTCGCCGGTAAATTTCTTGGTATGCGACCGTCAATTATTTCTGGTAAAAGGCATTGGTGGTAGAAGTTTTTAACAGTGGTTCGATATTTTGCCAGATCGAATCGTCCCTCTCAATTTTTTTTCATACAGCAAACCTTTAGGACTCCACAAAACTAAATAACAGTAATTACAACGAGTAATATGTAACTGGCCTTGAACTTGGTAGAAGTAATTGTGATTCCGTTTTAATGTTAAAGCATTGTCTTCAACTTTACAGTAATCAATTTTCTTTTGTTCAATTTCCTCTTCTGGTGACATATTTGCTATACTATAAGGGCATTTAACTTCAATTATAAAATCCTTACCGATAAGGCCATCCAGACTCGCCGCTAAAAAGTTTTTGTTTTCATCGATAAATAGCCCACAGGTGGAATACCTGTAATCTTGTTTCTTTTGTAAATTGGTCTATTGCTTGGTTTTCATTTTCTTTTCCATAATTTGTGGCCATATTTCCTTTAAATTGCGAGTACATTAACGAGTTTAATACTCCCGCAACTGAAGTATTTGGCCGCAGTTTACATATTTTTCCAAAGTTAGATGCAGTTAGCCGCTTAAGCCTTTCAATTGCCCACAAATTATTATCGCTTTGGCCCACAGTATTCCGTTCGAGTTCTTCCTTATTCGATTGAGATAATTCTTTTAGAAATTCCTCTTTTTTCGTTTCAAACAATTCAGGTGGCATATTTGGTTCTAATTCCAATTGACCATAATTTTCATCGGGCCCTGTGACTTTTTTGTCTTTTCTGTCGTGCTTTCGTTATACTTTAGTTTTCTTTTTCGACGCCTTTGTGTTTTCTCCTTTGAACGTCGTTTTATATCTATAAAGTGCTTCGTGTATTTGCCAGGACTGTGGCCTTGGATTTTTTTCTGTATTCGTGAATGGGTTGCCATTTCATTATTCCATGAAGTTACTGCTCCAAAACATCTTGATTGGTATAATCCTCTTGTAGTAAAATTTACTCTTTTTCCGCCTATAAATTTGGTGATAATGTTGTTGAATTGCTCCACAGTGTTATTTGTCACGTCAATAATAAGACTTTCTGCATTTGCTATTAGAGACAACAACAATTGTTAGATATCGGTCCATATTCCACAATCTTGAAGATCGATAGCTAAATTTGGATCATTAGTGTACTTTTCCGACTTGCAATAATAAAAGTGGATTTAGCTCCACATATGGAGCGGGGTGCATTGTTGGACTGCGAACTAAAAAGGTTTTAATTCTGGGAATGAGAAACTCATACTGCTAGAGCTGCAAAACTAAATATAGAAGGATCTGAGCACAGGTGCTTCAATAACTGGCGTCACAGGGCTAATCCCATGGAAGCCCACATTATAGCAGAAGGGTTCTCGAGAAGCATGGAAATGCATGGATTGAAATTCAACTTATTAATAAGAAGATGAATGAGAGCGCTGAAGACATCTCATAGGACGCGTACTATGTAACGCTACGTCTTGCCTGTGCATACATGCAGATTAGGGGAAGTCCTGTTGCGACCGGCTGCCAGGAATAATAATATTTAATTCGGTTAGCGGTTTTGCCTAAACGGGCCGCGCGAGCTACACACACTCCAGCTACGAACACTCACACATCCATAGCGCGACGTCTGACCGCAGCGCAGAGTTGAAATTTCTCAGCGACCGGGTTTCCTCTTAAGGATGCTACCTTATGTCACGTTTGGACGTAGATTCAGCAACTGACCCTCGACGTCCGCTCATCACTCTGCAGGGACCTTCTCCAACGGACAAGGCACGCGCGGTTCGGTTTCATAACGTTATATTTGGTTATCAATAAATTAAACCATACCCACTTCGGGTAAATCGAATGAACGCACCCCGGCGTCAAATAAAACAGGAAATTAACAACATAACTACTACCACAAAAAAACGTCAAGCTCGCGCTCAGTGTCAGGTTATGTCCCCGCCATCTTGAACCGCCGCGTCTACCGGATATCCAATCCATAGACACGTTATAACATTATATAATAGACAATCGCAATGTTGCATCCATATCGCAGATAATAATTACGTTACAATTTGTCCCTAACTGTTCCAGAAAATTTAATCAAATAATACTTGTGGAGCTTGTAATGGTCTTAGCATCACCATAATTAACGGATGATGTCAGGTTCAATTGACGGCTTTTGAGGATCGGTATTATTATGGTTTTGGACATTTCTTTCGGAATGTGGCTGAGTCCGATCATGGCATCATGATAATAAAACATGTATGATCTTGGCAACAGGTTTGGAGGTGTTGTTGATATATTTTCTGACTCCGTTTATACAGTAAAGCATCATCTATACCAGCACGTTAATGAATCCTACAATATGTAGTATTGTAGCGTGGGTAATGTAGCCTTAATAATCTCTTTTTTTTTTTTTGATGTTGTCTTTAAGTCACTGTTGAACATTTGAAAAATATTGTTCATTACTTTATGGTTTAGAACATATACTACATGCTTGTAATTTTTGATAGCTCTTTATATTATATTCTAAAATCCATGTAAAAGACCAGATAGGCGTATAATCAAATAAATAAACAATACAAACTTGTATTATAATTTCTTCACAGTTTAAAACTGCACGCCATTCAAATTCCATCCTAAAGAATCCACCCACTGCGAGTCCTCAATGAATCCCATACGTGCGTTTTGAATTTAGCATCTATGGGTCGTTCTGTTGTATGAAATAGTTAATGCAATACCCCATACTCATTGCACGCCAATGACAAACAGTGGAACCGTGCAAACGTTTAAGAATCTGTTAGATGCCCGGGTGCGCAGCGATTATGGGATTTGTTAATACCAAATTTGAACGATAGAATATTTAGTAAAAATCTTTTTTTTCTGTGTTCATTTTGTGTTATTAAAATAGGTTAATTACTTTATATGTTACATTTTTATATTACAAAACGTTCAGTTTCTTGCGTAAATTGTGATTTTTCTATTTAAAACAACGACAAAAACTACGACTCTATATTCCTTAGGTACAGACGTTTTGATGAATCGCCAATTTTTAACTCGTTGCTAGGTCGGGACTCTAGTGCAGTGGTACGATAAAATTCCTTTAGGTCTATGGAAAAATATGAATAATTATGAAAAACACCAACATAGAATTTTTTGACCGAGAAGTGTTTTCTCCCTTTTTTAATCTTCGATTAGTTAGGCCACAAACAGCCAGAAGCCCCTCAATTTCTCAAGAAACATAAGCGAGCTTTCCTCCATTACGGGGTATTATATTTAAAGACATGCTCCGAGAATCATCAGTACGAGCATATTATAATGAAATGAAATGGGACGGCAAATACATTGAATGCTAGGGGATGGGAAGAAAGAAAAGAACCCCCCCAGGAAACGCAGATGTACCCGCTTCAGATTTAGTGCCACCCTATTTCCTCGAGGGGAATCTTTTGATAAATCTTTATCTTCAATAGGTATGTATTTATTTTAAATGATTGGTATTAAATTTTTTAAGGGTAAACTCGAAAGGAGGTTGAGATATCTTGGAAGGGGCAGCTCGAGGAGTGTTGAAACCGGGATAAAGCTCTGACGCTGGCATGCCTAGACAATTCGATAACCACTTAGCCACCGGGAAACAGTATTTAATTCGACTTATGACTAAATTACCATACAAGTGTAATTATCTAACCAATCAGAAAGTAGGGACCTTGAGGTTATACTGGATAATACATTAAATTTCAATAAACATATCGACCATATAGTAACTAAAGCAACATCTATTCTTGGTTTCGTCATCCGTGCCTGTAAGCAGTTCAACGATCTTAGCACTTTTAAAACACTTTATATATTCTCATATATTCGCAGTATTTTGGAATATGCATCTCAGGTGTGGAACCCAAACTATGCAGTACATTAAAACAGAATTGAAAGCATCCAAAATAGATTTCGAAGGTACACAAACTTTCGCTCTTTTAGATCTCATGTTAGCAATGAAGACTTTTTTTTTTAATTTACAAACATTAACTTGGCGAAGAAGTATAGCGAATTCCGTAATGTTATTTAAAATCCCACGCAACTTTGTTGGTAGCCCTGATCTACTATAGCCTATTATTTCATATCCCAAATCGCAACAGCAGACAGTCACTTACTTTTTATATCCCTCATTGTAAAACCAATTCCTAACTTTTTTTATCTATAGATCTACATACTCATTTAAATTAAATTAGTACAACATTGACATTTTTAACTCAACTATACGAATACGTGATATTAAAGTAAAATCTATTACACGACCGCTCTCAAAGTAGATAACTTTCCATCTACTCTTGTCTTGTGTACCTGTATCCCACTCCTATGTATAGTTAAGCTAATGGAATAAAAACTGTATATTGTCACCTTTTACATAGAGTATTTATCATCAACACTGGAAAATTTACAATTAGCATGATTTATTGTTCATAGTATCATATATATGTAAATTGGGGATATGCTTTCATTTTCTCAAAAATAAATACTTTTTTTTTTAAATATATCTTTTCGCTTTAATATTCGCTTAGGATATAAATAACAATCATTTTAATATTCTTGTTATGGGCAATGGGTCGTTTTTGCCGAGTAATATTACTCCAAAATATCTCCAAATTATAGGCTTTTTTTATTGAAACTTTTTCGTATCTTGTTTGACCCCTTTACACTAGTATGTCTGTTTGATTTAGTGCCACTTTACCAAGTGCCTCGTCTGGTAAAGTACCTACTGACAGGGAAGCTACTAAAGAGATTGCTAAAGTTTTAACACACAACGTTAAAGTTTTACCGTAGATTGCTTTGAGAATGGATTTTAAATTGGAATATAAAATAAAAAATTTCATCTTAATCGGATTTCTCTCTCCACTGAAGGATGAAAACTTCCCAAATATTTTCCACCTTTTTCCCATCGGTTCCCCACACCTTCTTGGTGTGTACGTATTTCACAATATTATGCTGTTCTAATATAAAAATATTAAACAAACAAACTTCAACGAACAGTGTTTGCACATTGTGTACTTTTTGTATTAATTCTTTGAATAACACTATTTTTAATTTAATCGTTATTTTTTTTTCAATACATTCTTGTAAATATCATTTATAAAGTTTATTTACCTTCTGTTACTTTATTTAGACATTGTGCACTATTTCAAATTCTTTCTGCTTAACACAATCTTAAATTCCTTCTAAATGTCCAAATAATATTTTGAAGGTTTATTTATCTGTATCATATCAAGTCAGTGAAAAATGTCTAGGATGCAGGCGAGTTATCCAGATATTGTATATTGTATTCATATTACTGTGTGTATCTGTATTTTCTCCATTAAAAAAAATAAAATATATATACATATATATATATATGCGGGGTCTGTCTCAAAAGTATCGAGAAAAAAAATCTTGACTGCGCTAGACGGGGTAACAAGATGCACCGAGTGGTGGGGATGGTAGGGGGAAGTTGCAACTACCAAACGCGCTGCTGCTTAGTCCTCTCCGAGCAACAACAGAGCTAGCACAGTGATCCGCGCACAATCCGTGTGTTTTGTCATTACGTTGGAAATCAAGATGCAACATTTGCTGGAGCAGCGGGCAGCCATCAAATTCTGCGTTCGGCTGAAGAAAACCGATATCGAGACTCTGGCCATGATTCGGGAAGCTTTCGGATATGAAGCCAAGTCACAGGCAAGAGTTTACGAGTGGCACAAACAATTCCTAGGCGACCGGGAATCAATTGCAGACGATGCGCGCGTTGAACGACCGTCAACTTCCAAAACTGATGATGACAACGTCACAAAAATGATGGAAGTGTTACAGTCTGATCGTCGTCACAGTTAATAGCAGAGAAGTGCAACATGACAAAGAAACGGTTGCGCGAAAGGATTCGCCGCGTTCGAAAGGAGATCGCCAACACCTGGATTTTGTATCACGACAATGCCCCCTCACACTCAGCTCTCGTCGTCCAGGAGTTCCTCGCTAAGCAAGGCGTGGCGACACTGCCGCCACCGCCGTACATCTTCGTACTTCTTCGCATCAAGCGAAGTCTAAAGGGACGCCATTTGGAGACGTTGGATGGGGTGAAAACCGCTTCGACGCAGTGCCTTAAGGGGGTTCCGTCTTCTGCCTTCAAGGGTGTCTTCCAAGACTGAAAGAAACGCTACATAAAGTGTATTGACGCCCATTTTATTTAAATATTTGAAGTATTTTAAAGAAAATTAAGTGTTTGTACGTTTATTGGCAATAAATTGTCTGAAAAAAAAAATTCTCGTTACTTTTGCGACAGACCATGTATATACATATAGATCAGCCATACTCAACCTGCGGCCCGCGGGCCGCATGCGGCCCGCCGAGCTTTTTTGTGCGGCCCTAAAGACATTCCAGTGTTGTGGCTTTATTTCAAGTAAACATTACGCGGAACACGGATACAATAGCATTTTTTGCTGTCTTATATAATATTGTATTGTTATAATTTAATTACCCATAATGGCGGGAGTGTCTTCGAAATGTAAACGAAAAATATCTGACGAAAAGAGAGTGTTCAAAGACAATTGGGAAGAAGAATATTTCGTTGTTGCAAATAAACATGGTTCGACCACATGTTTGATCTGTCGTGAGAGTGTTATTTTAAAAAAATATAATATTCTTCATCATTATACCACAAAGCACAACACATTTAATGTAACTTTTCCTCGTGGCTCCTTAATAAGACGTGAAAAGTTAACATTCTTCAAGAAGTCTTTACAACATCAACAAAATATCATATCAATGGCGGTATCACATGACGCAGCGGTGACAAGAGCGTCGTATGAAATTTGTTACATACTTGGTAAACATATGAAACCATTTACTGACGCAGAGGTTGTGAAAGAATGTTTCCTCAGTGCTTCCAACATATTATTTGATAAATTTAGCAATAAAAGTCAAATAATATCTCAGATCAAAAGTATGCAGCTCTCTGATTCTACCTTTGCTAGACGCATTCAAGATATTGCTAAACACATATTTAATCGCATCATAGAAGATATGAAGAAATGCAAATATTTTAGTTTGGCTTTTGATTCTAGCACCGATATTTCAGCAACATCACAATGTTCCGTTTTTGTTAGATATTGTACCGGACAAAATGAATTTTCAGTTCATGAAGATTTTTTGAAATTTCTTCCTATGAAAAATCAAACCAGAGGGACGGACTATCTCAATACTATCAGTACATTTCTGGAAAACAATGATATTGATATTAAAAAATTGGTTTGTGTATGCACAGATGGATGTCCTTCAATGATCGGATCTGAAAAAGGATTTATTACTTTATTGAAAAAGAAATATAATTTAACAAATCTCTTATCTTTCCACTGTATCATTCACCAAGAGAACTTAGCAGCACGTATATCCATTGCCGAAATAGACACCGCAATGAAGACTGTAATAAGTATAGTTAATTATATTAGAGCACAAGAACTGAACCACAGGAAATTTAAAAGTGTTTTGGAAGAACTGAACAGTAACTATAGTGACGTCCTTTTACATACCTCGGTGAGGTGGCTAAGCCGAGGAAAAGTTCTGGAACGGTTTTATTCTTTGAGGCATGAAATTATTTTGTTTTTACAGCAAAATAATAAAATTTACATCGAACTTGACAATGATGGATGGTGGTGTCTTTTGGCTTTTCTTTGTGATATCGCAGAAAAACTTAATGAACTCAATCGTGGCTTACAAGGCGAAAATAAAATCATTACGCAGATGGCGAATAAAGTATTTGCTTTTGTAGAGAAACTAAACATCTACCACGAAGAAATAGAGAAGCAGGTATTCCATAACTTTCCAACTATAATAAAAGCTAATCAAGAAGGTATACATGTTTCTGAAGAAAACTATACGATATTTTTAAATTATTTAGCTGCCTTAGCTAAGGAATTTAAGAGCAGATTTCAG
This sequence comes from Halesus radiatus, assembly GCA_022606495.2. Lineage (NCBI taxonomy): Eukaryota > Metazoa > Arthropoda > Insecta > Trichoptera > Limnephilidae > Halesus > Halesus radiatus. The sequence continues at coordinate 63,192 of JAHDVE020010761.1, read as the reverse complement.
GACTTACGTTGTATCAAGAATTGTTTGTTACTCATAGAAAATCCCTGGCACCTAGAAACAGCCACTATAACAAATTTAGCTGCATTGGGATATAATTATGCAGAGCTTTTTGACGAATTTATTGAATTTAAGAACGATACTAATCTGAAAGCTATTTTTGAAGAGAAAAGAGAAGGAAAGGAGTACATCCATTTTTGGAAATTAGTTCCAGAAAAATACAAGACTGTAAAAAATTGTGCCTTCCTGCTCCTCACATTGTTTGCATCAACATATCTTTGTGAATCATCATATTCCAAAATGAAATATGCAAAAAACGTATACAGGAATCGACTTACTGATTTTCACCTTGATGACGTATTGAGGGTAGCATGCAGCAATTATAAGCCCGATTTGTCTAAAATTGTTGAAAATTTATCACAATATCAAATATCACACTAATTTTGTAATAAACGATACGTGTTACTTTTGAGTTTTACTTTTATCACTATTTTAATATTTAATGAACCGTATGCTGATAGAAGTGATATATACTATTACACGACAACCCTCCCCCCACCCCCCCGACGCGGGTTTTGATTTGCCAAGGTATCACTTGCGGCCCGCGAAGCTTTACAAATATATGTATGTGGCCCGGAGTCAAAAAAGGTTGAGTATCACTGATATAGATGCAGACTCTCTGACGTCATAATTAACTATTTTCTACGGCTGGTGGCAAAGGTCACATGACATCCATTTTGGCACCAGCCTAGGTCACTGCTATCGACGTGTGTTTCGTGTGATTTTGACTGCGGTACGCAAATTATTATAAAAAGATCAAACTACATACCTTTTGACTTATTTGCTGTTTTAATTAAATTGACGACGATTTCTTTCCTGGCATCTCTATGTATTATTTTCTCTGTACTAAGATCGAATCTCGATCGAGGTAGTCATTTTCTGGATATTTCGCTCCCTGTCTGTAATACTTCAGGGCCCATGCTTTCTTCTTCACGATGCGACGCCCTTACATAATACATATTATGCACTCGTATATTATGTGTCATGTACATAACATTATTAGGATTTTTTTTTGTATTATCTGCTACATAAATACTTTTTGCTTTTTTATTGTCTCTGTGTCATGCACTTATACAGTATTATATTGTCTGTGTGTCACGCACTTAAACATTATTATGTTGTCTCTGTGTCACGCACTTATACAGTATTATATTGTCTCTGTGTCACGCACTTATACAGTATTATATTGTCTCTGTGTCACGCACTTAAACATTATTATGTTGTCTCTGTGTCACGCACTTATACAGTATTATATTGTCTCTGTGTCACGCACTTAAACATTATTATGTTGTCTCTTTGTCACGCACTTATACAGTATTATATTGTCTCTGTGTCACGCACTTAAACATTATTATGTTGTCTCTGAGTCACGCACTTATACAGTATTATATTGTCTCTGTGTCACACACTTATTCATTATTATATTAACTAATGTTAAAACAATATTGTTATTTCCATATTATGCAAAAACCATGTAAATTATTAGAAATATGTAGAAGCCAATCGGAGCGTTAATAATTAATAAAATAAAATAAAAATAATATTAAACACACTTCACAAATTCAAGTAGGTACAATTAAAAAAGAAAAGAAAACTCTACGTCGTTTCAGCGACACATTCCCAGATGGGAAAAGTTCGAAAAGCCACGTTGTCTTTTATTTTAAATTTCTTGCTGTACATCTGCAGTTGAGAGAACTTGAGGAAATTCGTACAAAGTTTTCAGGCACTCTCCCCCATTCGCAAGCACGGGGGACTAACAAATAACCGTTACGATTCTCTATCCTTGTGATAACCTTCGAATATTTTTTTCATTTTGATGACTGCATCATAAAGCACGTTTCAGTGGGCGATTAGTTCTGTACGCAGTCATTTACATAATGTTTGGGAATCTGAAAAATAGTCAGATGAATTTATAGACAAATAAACAATAATTAAACCCCTTCTAGCTAATTGTATAAACTTTCTAAGAATGGAGTTTGGTCAGGTTGTTGCAAATGAAATTTTATCATTTGAAGTAACCGCGCCAAAAGATTTTCTTTTATATTTGTGAGCTAAATTACCATCTATGACGTAGTAAAAATAGCGTCGCTTACACTTTGCCTCCTCGTGGAGGAAATCGCTGTACACCGTAATGTATGGCCTTTCTTACGCTGTATTGTATTGAACCGCAGGACACATTTTCCGGTGACTGCTTTCTACTTGATAAATCTCCCGCACGAACATTAATCTACGTATTTAAACTGTAAATGTACCTTCATGTTAGGTATACTAGCTGAAGTATCCGGCGTTGTCCGGGGTTATGAATGGTTTGGTGAAAAGTTTTGAGTTTGTGATGTGTTACCCCTACCCCTACCCCTACCCTATACTACTTACTATATACTTTACAAAACAAACACCGTCCGCCCGGGACATTCTTCTTTATATAATAGAAGAAGATTGACCGAAGTAACCGGCGTTACCCGGGGTTTCGAATGGTTTGGGGTAAAGTTTTGAGGTTGTCGTGTATTACCCCTACCCCTACACAATTAAAAAAAAAATCTGTAGATTTGTACACAAAATAAACAAAAAACATTCTTCTTTATATGATAGATTACATAGATTGGATGCGGCAAAACGACGAGAGTCTGCCAGCATAAAAAGGCAGATGAAAATTGACGTATTTTGTGCAAGGTAAAAATTTACAAAAAACAATATTCTCATTATCACCGCATTTTTTTTTTGTACTGAAACTCTCAACATTAGTCGCATTTAGGAACACAGGTGAATTTATTAGACAAGGGAATATTCTTACCCCAGCGCCGTACTGAGGAGTTGCCGCTTCATCGGATGCTGGGATTACCCTCTCCTACTTCCTCATCCTGCACTACTTCCGCTTTACTTCTTATCCAAACCGGAACATTTACGGACTGAGTATTTTCATTGGAACTTTAGAAACATGACCCATTTCTCAATGCCCCCTTTGAACTTGGTGCAATTTGTGTTTCAAAATTTAATAGTGAATTGTTTCTATATTACTGACTGAAATAATGATATTAAATTATTGTCTAAATGGAATGAAGATCCGAGTTTTACTAATAGTTACGGTTCTAACTTCTTACCAGGGAGACTTAGAAACTTTTATTTGGTCGAATTATTCGATTTATTTATTTAATTATACACCCATCTGAGGTTTTATATGGATTTTAGAACATAATATAAAGAGCTATCAAAATTTACAAGTACACAGAGGTTCTAAACCATAAAGAAATGAACAATCTTTTTCAAACGTTTAACAGTGACATAAAGTAGAAAACCAAAACAACATTATAACACAAATAATTAACGCTACTTTATCCAAGCTACAATATTACATGCTGTAGGATTCGTCAAAGTGCTGTTTTAGATTACGCTTTCGGTATAAATGGAATATTGAAAAACAGTACAATTTCTTGGTTGTTTTGTACAGAATTCCAGGTAATAATAATTAAACACTTCTCTCCTAGGGGGTTAACTTGATCCTAGACAGGTTTAGAACATATTTCTAAAAATTTTAATGAATATTCAGTACCCAAAATATTCATATACTCGTATCTCGTAGGTACCTACCTACGCATAATATATCACCCGTGGGGTCTTATTGGGTCTAAGGAGGGTGTGGTTAATGTTTCCAGCTGCGGGTATTGGGTATGCTTCTCGAGGGTATATGCTATGAGATTCACAACAAACCAACCCTAATTATCAAATGTTTTATGGATAGACATTAATAATCCTTTAAATTGAGTAACATTTTTTAAAAGTAAATCATTGAAAATTTCAGCCCTCGTAAGATTTTCGTGGAAACTTCCCCCCATACAACCCATGGCACGTTAATAAAGTCAGTATTTACATACCGTTTTCAATATGATATTTGGTTAGTTGTACAAATAGCTCCTGTGATACGCTATTTGAAGGGGTTGCTTGGGGAGACCTACTTCTGCTTTGTACTGTAAGTTTAGTGTGCTCCTCGTGTTACAACCCCTCCCCTTCACCAACTGCTAACACTACAGATAACACATTTAGATACTGAAATTCTCTCACCATCTTCTTTACCTTTAGTAATCCCACGGGGAAATGAAATTTAAATAGTTAATGTTTAAGTTTTAATGAAGGAACCGTTAATATTGAGGAATTTAACGTTCTTCTCTTATGTACGAGTATACTCTAAAATGGTTATATTGGCGAAGAGTCAATTTAGTCCGTTCTCCCAGCAGTCGATTGCTACAAAGTGGTTCTTAGTAATCCTCTTCTCGTTCATCTCTATATAAACGTACTATTATATAATATAATTATAATAATAGTAATGTTTTATTATCTTCTTTTTTTATAACAAAATAACAAATAATGATTTCCCGCGCTGAGGATTTCATTTAAAAAATATGAAATTACGTTTTATTAAATTGGTGAGCTTTATGAAAATAAAATACATAATTATAAGGTGAGGTGTTTTAAGTGCAGTTGAGTGGTTTCGGTGTTAGTGTGTGTTTGGTGTTAATATATTTTAGATCTCCCTATGTAACTTATCCAGTGTTTTATTTGATTTTTAAATTTATTATGGTTGTTATGATTTTTAAATGATAGTGTGATTTTGTTGTAGAGTTCAGTATTATAGTATAAGAAGTTTTTTTGTCCAAATGTTGTGTTTGTGGTTCCTCGTTGGATGTGTTTTTGACTCTGAGGTCTGGTGTTTCTAATATGTGTGATTGTTGCTATTTCTTGTTTTTTTTATGAATGTTTTTTGTTTGTATTGTTGTACAGAGTTATTTAAAATGAAGAACTCAATATTACGTGGTGAGACGGGGCTTTTTCCTTTACAGAGACATCCAGTTTACTCAAATTGGTGATACCAAAGACATACGCTCTCTCCAGTTGTAGGTTTAATGTTAAAATGGAGACTAAAGTATGGTGCACTACAGATACCGACTCAGTTTTACAGAACTCATGAATACAGAAAACCTTGTGCTGCATAGTAGCCATTTTACTCACAACTGATGTGAAATGACTGCTTGGCGGCGCGAGTACTCAATCGCGAGTAGCAATCGTTTGCGCAACTACGGGCGATCTAGCGATGGGATTCGAAACATTCGGACCTCCTCTTTCAATTGCTATGTAGATCATTCACACATTACGTTTATTTCGGATATTAAAGCGGTACGAAATTGAGTCTATCATTTTTAATAATGCTAAATAATTACCATTCCATTTGACCGAAATGAAAAATGTTGACCACGAAACACGACCACATCGCATTTCTTGTATTCTTCTTTATCCTATAGTTTATGCCATACAATAAGTTAAAAAAATGTTGACGAGGGTTTTGCAGGAAACGATATCTTAACGGAGGAAATAGAAATCGAAAAAGCGAAATCGGGAAAATCTGAAGAGACGTCACGTAATCTCGCATCAGCCTCGAGATATAGGTATTAATTTGAAAAAAAAACTCCCAACCGAAGGAAAAGGAAATCCTTTTTCTATTTATTCAAAGCTTGACCTTATTTTAAAGGTTGCTTAGCGTATTTCCCTTCATCATTCATTCAAATTATTAATGATTTATCAACAATCATTTTAGGCTTCTTTGGGCAACGTTTGAAGCGATCAAATTCTTTCTTAGAAAATAACTTTATTTAAAAAAAATTAATATTCAATCTTGCAATACATTAATAAATATTCTTGTAAAAGATCTAATAATATGTTTTTCTTCCTCCACAGGTAAGCACAGCCTCTACCAACGCGTCCACCCAGTCTTCCTCCCTGCTATCATGATGATGAGAGTACTCCACAAGTTACACAAGTTACGAAATTACATACCGACGTTATTACGCATCGACGAAATTACATATGAAGATAATTACACCAGCTTAAAATTTACACCTATTAATTATACAATAAAAAATTCTGTTTTTAAGAGGAACGGCTGCGCGCCATGTTTCATTCAAAACTGAAATTTTGATTTTAGGCCAATGTACCCACCTAAACTGAATGATTTTTCGTAATTTATGGGTATAGTAAATATCTAATAGAGATTACAACTATATTATTTATTTTTTAATTAAATTATTAAATACAGGTGAATAAAAAAATCTATTTTCCATGATTTTAGAGGCAACTTTAAACATAATTTGCAGATTTGTCGTATTTGACATGTAAATGTGAATACATAAAATTAAATAAAACATTAAAACACTTTAAAAAAACCTTTTTTTAATTATGTATGGTTAATTTGTGTTCTAATGTAAATTTGTCGTTTTTAATTTAAATTAAAGTCCATAATAAAGCTTATTTTCATATTTCACTATATTTTCATAGTAAACGCAGTAGAACTTTTTTATTATCACCATAAGCCTCCAAATAATGGCTAAAGTTGCCTCTGAAATCGCAAAAATTCGATTTCTTAAGGACCTCTATTTTGTAAGTTCAAAAATAAATTTAAAAATACTTCTAATCCGTACTAAATATTTACTATACCTTTGATGAGAAAAAAAATGAGCATTCGGTTTAGGTTAGTATTTTGGTTTTATTGTATTTTGTTCCTCTTAATAGGTTTAAATTTATTTTGAGATTGCTCTCTGACTATATGGGAAATACCATCGATCCCAATACGTTACCAAATTCCAAGAAACCCTATATTTCACACCACATGAAATATTAAAATAATGAAATTAATGAATATTGGTAAAAAAAAAAATTTTTTAATTACAATGTCACATCACCAAGTTACCGCTTCGTATGAAAATATTATTAAAAAATTTTAAAATAAAAAATAAAAAAATATATTTATCGCTCTTGAAATTACAAAATATTAAAAAGAAAACTAAAGCTTAAAATGATTTTTTTTATTAAAAAACCTGAAAACAATGAATACTAAATCTATGGCGATGTCGGGAGTGAGTAACATAATAGTAAATAGTACCGTCAGCAATAAAACAAATTTCCAGTCATAAATAAAAACAGTATTAAAAAACAGCAAAACTCCCTCCCGACATCGATGCTATATATACCATAGATTTAGTATTCATTGTGCCAGTCTGACAATGCCCGTGATAGGGTGAAACCAGTCTGGTCGAAAATAAATAAGTGGAAAAAAGTTACAAAGATTTTTTAAACAAAAAATTCATTTTTATATGAAATTCCACCATGAATTGACAGTTTCAAATTTAGAAATATAACTCAGTTTTTCCTAAAAACAAACACACGGTTTGAAATGCATAAAAGGGCTGACATAGATATTAATTAATTAAAAATTTGGTTTGACACTGACATACTAACGTTAAGATCTAAAAAAAACACTACCTACCCTTCTTTATGAAAAAAACGAAAAACGCCGTTTGAAATATACGTTACGATTAATTCTGTACCAAACAATCAACATCGCCATTGTGTACTAAAATTGAAAGCAATCAATTAAATACCTTGGCATCACTACAGATGTGTCAGACAGGCGAACTGTACGGGGCAGCTGATCCCGATCTGCGAAGAGGGCTGGAGGGGAGGGAGACACAACCTATCATTCCCTCGCGAGGGGGGAACGATACCGACAATATTTTAAACTTGTGCGAAAATCCCCGAATTGTGAAAAGTCCTCTTGCACAAATTACAAACTCCGGCGAATGCTCTTCAAGTCTTGTCCGTGGTCAATGCGAGGGTCTGGGTCCAGTGGGTGGTGGTAGCCCGAGGGGGTTTCAGGGTCAGCGGTGGTCAGAAATGATGGAGAAAGCAAGTCGGTAGAAACAGAGCGAGGCGGGCAGTCGAGTTATAGAACTGTTCTCGAGGCGAGAGTTGCCGGCTGACTGACAAATAGCCGTTTTGTTTGGGGAGAATATTTTCAAAATGGAAAACACGAGTAGAAACCTACTTAAGAACTTTATTATTTAGATATATTAAAAAAAAATGTTTGTTCAAATGAATGTTTCTTTGTTTTGTTTAGAGATAGTAATGGTCGTCACAAGGCATTACTATCGCTGTCAAATCAATTATGACTTCTAAATGACAAGCAAGAATTCACAACTTTATTGGAAAAAAAATATCCACACATCATCTAGTTTTAAATGAACAATTCAGAAATACAAAAAAAGTCGGGCGAAAATTCATGTTAACGATTGTAATATGTAAAAAAAAATCTGTCAGTATAAGTACAATCTGAAACTAATTTAGCGCACACTTAACACATTCTAAATTTTAAACCTGTCCAAAAAGAATTATTTACTTGTAGGTGTAAATTAAGTAGGTGTATTTCTCTCCATGCGTAATTCCAGCAGTGTAATACTGGTACGTGAAATTCGCACCTATGTAATTTCATCCCCACACCATCCGCAGGTAGGTCTGGTTCCCTCACTGCTTCTACTATAATGTAGGTCTGTTTCCCGCAGTCTCTTAGCCGAGTCAGCTCAGTCAAGGAGAATGGAGATAGTCGCAGCGTTGTTAACTTTTTGCTCCTGCGGTTTTATATCCGAACGATTTTCTAACGATATTTCACCTACTTCCATATATCACGCTTTTATGTGCTTTATTCGTTCAAACTCGCATAGCAAACTTCCACGCAGCAGTTTCAAATACCTTTTTAATAGCAATTTAAATTATCTTTTTCAGATTTCGGCACTTGGCCCATAAATTAGGCTCAGCACACATGAAGTAATTTGCAAGAATAATATGGTAATTTTCTTCTAAAAAGCGTTAGTACCGAGAACATAACATTGTAATATTACATGTGGAAGGTGGAGTTTGCTACTATTCATCTCATCGGGCCTATTAGAGCAGTGCTCGAAGGAAAAATAGTATTGGCTGGAAGATAAAAATGTGTTCAAAATACTATGGCGGTGGCGAATACAATACGAATATTGCAGTGGGTTGCGGGGGTCAATTATGAGGAACGGCTGCGCGGCCTGTTTCATACAGAGCTTAATTTTGGATTTGAGGTCAAAATACTCACCTTAACCTAATGATATTTTATTTCATCAAAAAGTATAGTAAATATCTAGTACGGATTAGAAGTAATTTATTTATTTTTGTTTTACATTATGAAATATAGGCCATAAAAGTAATTGATTTTTCGCGATTTTAGAGGTACCTTTAACAATTATTTGGGTGCTAACGGTGATTTAAAAAAAAATTATCCCATCTTCTTTGAAAATATAATAAAAAATAAAAACAATAATTTTAAAAAATATATTAAAATAAGCTTTATGATGGGCTTTAAATTAAATTAAAAACGGTCAATTTACATTGGAATACATATTTGCCGTAAATAATTTAAAATATCCACCCGAAAAAAAGTTGTTTTTTTCAAATCTTTTGTTTTTATATATTTACTTACGTTATCATATTTACATAGCAAACACGATAAATTTTTTAAATTTAAAATAAACCCGGAAATAATTTTTTAAATTATCATTTAAATTATGAAAATTGAGTTTTTTTCATGGCATGTACTTCATAATTTAAAACAAAAATAAATAAAATACTTCTCATTCGTTATAGATATTTACTACACCTTTAATTAAAAAAATATATCATTCGGTTTGGATGGGTATTTTGGCCTCACATCCAAAATTAAGTTATGTATAAAACAGGCGTTCCTCTTAATGCGTAGTGAACGAAATGACAGGGGACAATGGAGCTGGTAAGTCGATGGACTAGGTATGGATTACAATTGGGTAGGTTTACTTAGGATGCATATTATCGTACAAATCAACTATTAGACTATCTAAGTTAAACCGTAATCAGCGCAACTTAAAAATGCCCTAAGGCAATTACATATAAAATCTTTTAATATCAGAGTTTGTAAGACCTACTATGGACAAAGTAGGTTTAAATACAATGCTATTTATAAATAAATTAAATGTGAATTTGTAATCACTACTTTATTAATATATGCATATCAGCATATTTAGAACACATGATTCATAGTTGTGTAAATATGTTACCTGCTGAAATAAAATAAAAAACTGCATTAAAACTAAACCATTAATAAACACATTGAAAACTTGGCTAGCTGAAAGAAGTTATTTTTATTAGAAATAAGGAAATATTATTTTATTTATGATTTATTGCTTTCGTTTATGTTTTTATTTTATTCATTTTTTTATATATTTTTGCAGAAATATTTTAGAATAATATTCTTTATAAATATTTATGTTTTAAGCTTGTTACATACGGTTTTTATGTTTTTATTTTATATATTGTTTTAAAAAAAAAAAAAAAAAGATACAACACAATAATGTAAGAATAGACGTATTATAAACATAAACAAAAATTTATATTGGGAGAAGGAGACAGTATATCAGAGTAGAACTGGAGATCTATATCAGCAAACACCGATTCAGAATATATAATTTTATTGTGTATAAATTATACGTACAATTTATAATTCGTTATTTAAAAGAGAATTAATAATCATCTCATCACAAGACCTTGTAATGTCGGTACCATTGTATTTGGAACATCTGACGTCACGTGTGTATTCTGTTTGTAGATTAGTATGGAGATTTTTATTTGTATTTTTCTTTTTACTTTGGAGAAATTTAAACTTAATTTGGCTGACTTTAAACTGTATAATTGTCGTTCAATATAAAAACTATTATTAATAACAGAAATTAAAGTATTTATGAGCAATTGTCAATATGGATATTTTGGTAATGTTTACGTTCAATACTGTTACTTTTCTTTGAGTTAAAGCTTCTAAAAAGGTACACAATGTTATTATTTGTGTAGAGTTATGGTATAATATGAATAGAATATAAAATTGTGTACGGTAAAGTCCATCCTTGTTTTGACATTTGACAACCTCAAAACCGGCCGGCCATTGAATTGGATTTTTTTGTGGCGGGTTTTGAAAAATTAAAACTTTGAAAATTATTTTAACTATGAAAACTAACCTTAGAAAAAAAAAACGAAATATTCTGTTACTTAAGTTTGAACGTCATTATTGACAAAAATTAATTTAAAAATATTGGACTGGAGTTCCCTATTGTGCTGAAATGCCTACGGTTAAATAATCAGACGTATTTTATATTTTTTGTCAATTCCCTTTACTGTTATTGTAGTCGAAATCGGATAATTTTTGGTTTGGTAAGTATGCTCGATAGAGGAATGGTCCATTGAAAGATATTCATCTCAAGATTATACTCTCCGTAACCATTTGGGGGTAGAAAATGTTTCCTATCTTAATAGCAGTTATTTCAAGACGTTCCTTGGCCTGAAGGTTTCAAAATCCGGCACGAAGAATATTTAACGGAAACCCTTTACTTTCTGTAATGGGCTTAGTTTTTTTAACAAATTATTAGATATTTCAGTTCTTTTTAAATATTCAAAGTCTTTGTTAAAAACCTTAATCAATGATGAGTTGGTAGGTACCTACCGATTATCTATTTTTTTACTATTTCAGGGGTACCCTTAGGCTCATCACGTTAGAGTTAAGAATTTTACATAAAATAAATATTATTATTTTTTAATCATTGACGATAATATTAACAAATCTCAAATGAAATATGAAACAGAAAAGAGGCAAAAAGTAATAAAGGTAACGGCCGCATATGGGACTCAAACCCAGGACCTATCGGTGTATCCAGAATCAGCGCTCTCTCCAACTTCGCTAATGCTACCTTATTGTTTTCCCCCATTTTTATAGATATCATACTTCAATGTCGGAACTGTTAAAATCATCTTCAATTAATTGACATGTATTTTTTGGCCAAAAGATTAAAATGACGGATAGCAATAAGGTGGATAGAGCCGTGGTCCCAGATAGACCGAGTGGTAGTAGGTTCGAGTCCCATGGGCGATCGCAACTTGAGATTTGCTAATATTATCTTCATTGGTTAAAAAAAATATTACAATAAGCTTCAATAGGTTATTACAATAAAATAAATATTCTTAAAAAATTCCCCCAAAAATAATATTTCGCTCAATCACCAGTCAGTTGCTTCCCCCCTCCTCCTCCTCCCCATCTCCTTTCTTTCCAATTCCTCACATTAAAATACTACAATATTGATTCATGGCGTCCTGCCATCGCCTTATGAAAGTCAGTTTGTCTCTGCCTCCTGCATTATAAAAACTGTACACGTGTCGACGGACTGCAGTCGCAGGAGACCACTAATTGGACAGAACTTGCCTTAGAAAAACTCAATGATCCTGGTTTATTCATTCCAAGCCGGAGCATGGAGGAGTCGGTAACCATCGACATTCGGCAATTTCCGCATTTTCTGAACTGCCTATAAGCGCCAATCCGACGTCTGTGTATTTGTATTGCTTCTTCGCGACGGGTCTCTTTCAGATTTAACTTTAAAATGCGCAAAAGTTCAGTGAGCTGCTGCCATAATGATCGTTATTTGCCTTTCAAAATGACGTCTCTTCACTAAAACGGTCACATATTGTTAAATTTGGCCTAATAATGATCGATGCTAAAAAATGAAATTCACACAAGTAATATCCCCGCATGCAAGGTACAGCGAGGTAGCTGTAATCGTATCCCATTCCTTTTATTGCATTCACAATAATACCAAACATACCTGCGGGTGTAGAAATATCGAATTAGTTAACAAGTATGTGTGTCTAGGGTGTTACGGTGGATTGTAAGAAGAAATGGGACCCACAAATTTTCAAAATTGACCCGTAAGCGCCTTCGAGCCATTGTAGGAAAACTTTATTTTATTTGCCTATAAAAACTATGGAACTAATTTTGTCGTCTCCATCAAAATAGACTGTAATTTATGGTATAACTTCTTGGGGATAATCGGGTAAAACCAACTTTAAATTTGTACAGCTGATTCAAAACACCATGGTAAAGTTGCTAGTAAGCAAATCCATTTTTATCCAAAAGAGACACATTGATATTATATACAAATTGAAAAAACTGTATAAAATACTGGGTGGATAATGTACACAGCACATGATTCACAGACATATAGGACTGATGTGCCAATCAAAGAGTATAGATATTAGTTCTGTGGTGCCAATGTTTCAAAATAAATGGATGGGTGGGAAGCTGGGGGTCAGGGTATCCAGGAGTGACTGACGTATGAATCCAACCCACCTATTGCGGTGCAAGGCGATAAGCCGAGAGAGTCTAGCTGGAAAGGGCCCCCAATGCGCCCCAAACGCTACTGCTGGGTCCCCTTAATATCTATTGTATTGACCCTATTTTGCTCTTTCTTATTTTGTCTTTTAAACAAATATGATGATCTCCTTGATTGTATGTCTCCTTGATTGCATGTCTCCTTGATTGTATGTCTCCTTGATATGTGCAAATGTTTTTAAAATTATTTAAACTGTTCTATCACATTGAGACTCTTCTCACTGTAACAAAACTGTTTTACCGTTTTCATCTGGTGTTCATCAATCACAACATGCATGTGCCTATATTGTTCTATTATTGTGTTACTATGTGTGTGATTATTTTTAGTTATTGTTGGATTATATAATATTGTTGAACTAAATACCTAGTGGCAAGCTACTTGCAGTAGTTTATAGGGGTTGCAAACTCCCATTGTATGAAAAAAGGTTATATTTAATAATAAAAATAAATCAGAAACCATATTTTTATTGCCTTGATTGTTACGTCGATTCCCACCAAAATAATAAATATACATGTTGGACAGAAGTCACGTGCTGTTCAGGAACAATCATTCATAATTTAATAACATGATTCTTTAAGATAGTTTTTATTTCCTTCGTTGATTCTTGTAATCGTTTTAATATGCTATTTTTTTTTTTAAATGGGCGCTTTATAAAATGATAAAAAATTCTTATATAGAATCTTTTTTCAAAAAAGTAATCGTTAACCAAAAAAAGATTTATTTTTTAATTCATTTTCGGAAAATCAACAGTTTACATTTTAGCGGTTTTGTACACGTAGAATATACCAAAAATAAAACAAGTTCCGGATGTCCTCTTTGTGATTTTACCTCGATAATAAGACGAGATATATTTATAATAAAAGTACATAAAAGAAAATCGCTCATGACATTATTTTACGGAGTTCTTGTTTAGGTGGTAGTTAAATACGTTTTATATAAGAATAAAGCAGCATATAAAAGAAATTAAATTCATGACAGAATTATATAAAAACAACTCAATCAAATCAAAAAATCACTCGTCACAAGTAGGAGAAAAGTAATGCTCATCTTATTTATTTAGCTCACAATTGAAGCTACAGATGTAGATTTTGTTGAAGGATTCCTCAGAATTTATGCGACAACCCACTGAGGTACGTAATAAGTTTTCTCGGAAGCTCGAAACGGTAATATTTATCAATGTTCGTGTTTGACTATGAATGGTTCAACGGTTGTATTGTATTTTTCTTTCAAATTCATTTGGATCACGTGGCGATCTACGTCAGCGGGAATAATGATAATAAAGGAAGGAATTGTAGAGGATAATGACTCCCAAAGAACTTTGGGAACAATCCCAGTATTTTCTTAATGAAACAAAAGTATTTGTCCGATCATTTAGTATCAAAAAGAAAAGTTTTTTTTTTCAATACTGAGTTCGATTTACTAATTCCTTCTTTATAGTCTTAAAATTATTAATGAAAAAATATTCTGTAAGTATAAATGTATATTGAAATATATAATTTGGACAGCAAATAATTAGTGGAAAGCGTTTGTTAAATAATATTTATTGACTGTAATAATCCAGAAAGTGAGTGAACCTCGTAAATGCAAACAATTAGATAACCTCTCAGCCATGGCTAAACAATAATAATAAAAGAGTATTTTAAATTCATATTCACATAAGAAACTAATTTCGCGTCATTACTATAATGACATTTAAATTGATCCTCGAAGGAGCGGCTGACCAGTAATTCTAGATGCTTATTTCCAAGGCCCCTTACTGGATCTCCAATGGCCGCCCTGAATAAGTTGCTGTACGTGTGGAACGCTCCCTCCTGTAACACTGCCAACCGGGAGACTGATGATATTGTCGGGAAACTACTGGAACGGTCTCTCATGCGTAGAGATGGTGTTGTCATTTGCAATGTCGAATGTCATAGACGAGGGTGAGATAGGAACTTGAATCGTTACATTACGTTCCTTTGTCATCTACGGACTCAAGGTTTCTTGAACAATAAAATTATTGACAATTCCGATAAAAAGTCTAAATTTACCTACGGATTGTTGATAGTTATTTTCTAACCAAGTCCTCTTTATTTTTTCATTACTATCGGTGCTATTTCTGAATGTTTTTTACTACTCGTTCTTGTGCTAAAAAAAAGCACAATTGTGGAAAAAGTCAGCCAACTGTTATGGTTTCTCCATCCTGTAATATCTACCCTTTAAAGCCACTACTTCCCCTCCGCACTGTATAGATAAAATGACTTTTGACTTTAGAGATTCATCGTTTTAGGTGGCTGAGCCAGCATCGCTTCTGGGTCCCACCCAGGCGTCATGAGTTAAATTCGTAGGTTACCACGGTGATATTACGCGTAACACCTTTTGTGATATCTAACCACTCCGTAAAATCACCGTTTACCCTAACACATGCAACGCTTTCCTCGTACAAAGACGCGATTGCCTGTTTGAGACTCGTATTCACCCGGATTTCCAATCTCCTGGAGGAAAATCCCTCTGACCTCCCGCCTTCAACAACCTCCCCTCTCAGCCTCTCAGCCTCCTAGCTAATCTCTAAGATCCCCACAGTAAATGAGCATCTAATCATTATTAATTATTTAACAAGATTACTGAAACTTTTACAGAGAGTTTCAAGACTTTCCTTTTGCTTTTTATCTCCCTTCCGGGCTAATTCCCACTGTTGTTCTTTGACAGGTTTCCCTTCCTTTTCCCAAGTTTATCGTCTTTACTTATTTTTATATAATGTACATTTTTCGAATTATAATAATAATTCTTTATTCCAGAAGGTATGCAGGGGCAATGCAATGCAATACGTTCCATAAGTGTACATAATAAAAACAAACAAAACAAAAAAACAATAGTTACGTGAAATAAGAGGAAGAAAAAAAGAAAAGAAAATCATTGTAAAAGATTACCCAGTAAAATATGCAAAATAAGTTCATTCACTAAGGAGAGAATTTTTTTTACAAGTTTATGGTGGATATTTGATGGTCTTCCGTCTCCAAAGGGCCATCAAGGTAGACTCCATCCATGTAGCTGTGGCAGTAATGATGGTATTCTTGGATTGGCGTACTCTGCACCATAGGCTTCCCATGCATTGGCGGAAAAGTTCCCAGAAAGAGTGCACTCGTAAGGCCAGGAACATTTCTGTAGCGCTGCAGTATCTTGGTAGTTGGAATAGTTGGCGATATGCATTACTGTAGGTGACTTTTATCATTTGCAATTGGGATGCAGTGTATACCCGCAATTCTGACGTATACAGAGATGCGCAAAATGTATTCTTTTGACGTTTGCGCGGCAAAGGTAAAAACACCTTGACAGCTTACCTGTTCTAACGGATATCGCTCTATTTTATTTTCTCTCCGTATCCTCAATGTCCTTCAGGTTGTCTGTGATAATATGTTCTAAGTATTTGACTCTACGAACGACATCCATTTTCCTTCCATTAAGCCATACTAAGGGTGTTTGCATGATTTCGTTTTTACATTTTTATACCATAACGATTAATACAAGCTTATTTTAGTCAGCAGGCAGAGCTGCCAGGAACCTCGCATTTCCTGTCAAGTCGCCAATTACTAAGTCCTTTATATTCTGTATTTTGCTATATCTCCAAATTGGAACTTGCAGTCGGAGGAACACATTTACCATAGAATGGAAGCGAGGAATAAAATTTAATCTATGTAATTGAAACAATCAAACTTTGTTTTAACCACTTTTTATATTTAACGCTGACCGGTTTCGGAACAACCGTTCCATCATCAGCCGAAATATATAATAAAAAATATTACCAAATTATGGCAGAACATACATATTAGGTGTCACAGTGTGGGGCGGGGGCGTGACAACGGATTAGTAAAGAGTGTGGGAATAGACAGAGATTTAGAGAGGGGTGAAAGGAAACATATTTAAGATGGGGCTTTAAGGGTTGTTAATAATAGACTCATTATTACTAAGGGATTTTATAAATTCCAAGGGTTCTAAATTATCTATGCGTTTACGTAAACTATTAATGTGAAGAATATATTTTTATCAAACTATGATTGTTTGAAATAATATGGTTGGCGAATTCTGAAAAATTATTATTTCGTCTAATTTTTGATAATATTCTTAATGGACATACTATCAGAACTGGAAGTTGAAGGGGATTTGTTTTGAAGCCTATTACGGGATAATTCTACATTTTTATCTACATCATATTCCAATACTGTTATATTGAACGTAAACGTTAAAAAAATGTTTTAATAACAATAATAAACTAGATAATATTGTCGTTCTTTACTGGAGTTTTTCTATGTATTTAAATAATATTAAAACAAAATAAATTAATAAAACAAAAATATATTATTTCGTTATTTTATGTTTCACGACTTTACCAAGCGTATCCACTGTGTTATTTTCGTTATAAGAGGCGGGTACGTCTTTTCGGCGACCTTTCTTCTAATTGGTTAAACGATACGGGCGATCTAGTCCAAATACGCCCCATTATGAATTTTGTGGTGACCGGTGGATGGCCTTAATAGTAAAGGTAAACGCTTGGATAATTTAGAAGTTGTTAAAACTAAGCTTGATTTCGGCATTTAATTATTAATAAGGATAACCAGGAAGTGATATCTTCAAACAATAGTATAAAATTATTCTGTTCAACTTCAAAATAGTTTTTCACTGAAGTGCTGACCGGTCGCACTCGCTTTCTTCGAGATAATATATGCTTTCCTTGAGTTTTTTTTCTTCGGAATTGCAGTTATCTTCATAGTAGCAGGTTGCCTTTTTCTCATAGGTAATTTTAATACTTTTTTCGCCGGGGAAATTTGACGTCGGGTGGGAACTATTGAAGGAAATGTACTGATCACTTCTCAGACACAATAAACGAATAAATTAATAAAAGAAAGGGAAGCTTTCCTCATCAGGATACACATTATGCCGAAAAATAGTGACAAGTACAGAATATATACAATCTACGAGTATAATATATAATCTTTACTTGTCATTATCCACAATATATATTAAACAGTGGTCTAAACAAAATACTTCATATTAATTTAATTAATGATGATGCCATAAAATAACTACACATCTATTGAAGAACTTATATAATCATTTTGTTCTGGAGGCTTATTTCTGTTTTTTATAAGGAAGATCTTGTTAAAACTACGCAGATATTGATATTTTGAATGATTGTCATTTGCTGAATGACAGCTGTCAACGACAAGGAACCATTCAGAGAACCGAAACTGCGGTTAAGGAAGAAGTCGTTAAGCCTAAGGAAGAGGATGAGGAATTAAAAAGAAACAGAATAGAGCTAAAGGATTCCTTTCGCCGTTGTTCCAGTAACGATGTGTTATTTCAATTATTTGGTTCGTTAAGCAACTGAATGTACTAATAATGTTCAGTAATTGCTTTGAATAATCCAGTCCTCTGTGAACCAATGCGATTGTTTGCTTTATAATTATTTCTTTAATTGGGCGTCATTGATTATAAAAACCGGCAAAAAATACTTCAATGTCTCTACTGAAAGAAAAGCAATCCGACATTGTCTGGTTTTTTTTTTCCGAATGAATGGGTAATGTTTTTACCTTTGAACCTAATGTCACTACATAAGGACATCTTATTTTGTCAATAATTATTATTCTGAATTTGCCAATCATATTTTAGAAACCAATCATTATTTGATATAAATAGAGACTTAAAAAATTTACATACAAATACAACCGGTTTACAACTAGACAAATTTGACAATTTAGAAATCAGAAAAGCGTTAAAGTGAATTAAATATAATTAATAGTCTTGAATTTATTTTTATATTAATATTAATAATAAAAATAATTTATTTTTTAAAATCTAATATAAATTTGTTATCCAATGTTATATAATAATTTTATAACTAACATTTTTGATTAATTACTTACCTACTTTAATCAATTTTTGTTTATGTTTACAATTTGTCTATTCTTACATTATTGTGTTCTATGTTTATCATTTTTCCTGTACTCGAGTATTATTTTTTAGAATTCTATATATTAATGATGAGGAAATCATCGCTTTCGAAACATGTTGATATATACATATTAATAAGGTGGTGAACACAAAGTAATTTTTAATTGATTTATTAATAATTATTTATTTATTATATTGTATACGTTCTATATTTTATTAATTATTTATATATTTATTTGCTTATTTTTACATATTTTCTTATAAATGTTTATTTATTATAGTGACACAGGTATGAAACGTATTTTATCAGAAACATCGATATAATATATCGTTTTCACGAAATATAACTAAATATTCAATATCTATTACAAACAAATTCAGCAACAACATTGTGCACGTGTCAATCTATATAATTAGCGACAAAGGCTATTATACAGAACAGACAACACATTCACCAGTACTTATGCTCTAGACACGCATCCATCATATTAATAATTATTGAGGAAGATGGTTTGGACATGTAGAGCGAATGAACGAAGAAAGGAGTGTAGGGAGAATATATGACGCAAACGTGAATAGAAGGAAGGGACGTCCGAGAAAGACATAGCACGATCGAGTGAATCAAATACTCGAGTCGGGCCATGTCAGAAGTCGGAATAACAAAGAGAATGTATGAGACGTTGTATGAATGTGAATGAAGAAAGAAGTGTATGCCAAGATCCAGTTGTTTGGCGGTCCGTCCTCTCTGCCTACCCCTGCGGAGAAACGGTGCGATGGTTAGTTGGTTATGTATCCTATTATAGTCTTTTTGTATTAGCATTCCGTGCAGTTGAACACATCTACTACCTCTGAAAAACTATTGCCTTCTGCGTGAAGTCTAGGTACAAGCGAGTTTTTGAATGAATCAGTCCTGAAATTATTGTTACATTTGAATAAAAGTTTGATCGAGAAGTTCCACTTGGAATATGAAAAATTAATTAGGGCGACTAAATTAGGGCTGTATATAATACCATTAAAAAATTGTAAATGTTATGTCAGAAACACAGGTCTGCTACCTGAGTTTTTATAATTTTAATTTTTTCATTAAGTAATTGTAATATATATTTCTAATTGATAATCCGAGTTTATAGTTAATACATCTTCAAATTTATGAACTTTTTCAATTGAATCGAAGTGGATTTTACAGTGAGGGGACCATATAGAATAATTATATTCGACTATATAAATATTCCTGAAGTCTCTTAATCTTATTGCATATTCTCCACATAAATTCACAATTAAAAAAATGCTACCATAATATTTATGTTGATCATAAAAGGGAATGAATGAACACATTAAGGACGCGTCACAATTTGCAGCAGGAATTTATGTTTTTACAGGACAACATTCTTCCTACTGTTCTCCGCGGCTATGCCGATGTGTTGCCCACAGACACTGTTCCAGCCTGCTGTGTTTTTATAGTCGGGAAGATTTTCATATAAAAATGTAAAATAACAGTTAGTATTAGAATGTGGCGGAAATGCAACAAGTTTAGTGTATGGAGGGGATGTGGGAGGCGCTGTGTTGAGGGAGAAAGGTAAGAAAAAAAAAGAAAATTATTTTTTACTTTATAATTGACTGACGGGATCATATCACAGTGAAATAAAAATATTTTATATTTATAACATTTGACATACTGGCTTGGGAAAACACATCGAACAAAGTATTAGACCAATTAGAAAAAATTCAAAAGGCGACAATTAAACTCACCTATCAAGAACCGTTCCACACACCAGGAGAAATTTTAAAAACTCTAAACGTCATGGCAATCAGACAAGTATATGCCAAATCTGTATTACTACACCTCCTCCAACACCAACTTCACATCCCCATGCAACCTCAAACCGCAATAAAAAGATCCCCAACAAATAAATGAATATCCCGATAACACACACCTCACTCGACCAAAAACACTTTTTGTATTACGTAATTAAACTTTATAATCACATGCCACATCACCACTCTGAAACAACTGCTAACTGTAAATATAATATTTAAAATTTATCTCAAATAATATGTCACAGCCTGGATCAAAAACAAGGTATTCATGTTATTCAAAATATGATAAATCTAAACCAAACATACATAAAATACTATACTTACTTGATAGTCCCTTCTCTCTTTTTCCGTGCGATATACTTTAATATTATCAAACTTAGTCGAAAGTATCTATAATTAATTACAGGCTTATTATTTTTTAAAGGATTTGCCTAAATCACTACCTCTTAATTGATTTTTGATTAATTTTACAAAAACAAAAACAAAAAATGTATTTCTCTTCTAATTCCATAATATATAGCAAAAACCAAATATTAAAACAACCTAATTAATACACATCAATACTTGTACCACATTTAACACATCCACGTGAACACCTCAGCACAGGTTCTCCTAGTGAGGTGGTCACCACACATAACACTCCATTCGCAGAATCACCTCTTCAAACCTACCTTCCACATCATAAAACACCATATAAAGCACCTTTATTATACTTTTAAAAAACATATTCTCTAAAATGGTACTGTATAATATACATACGATATATATATATAAAGAAATAATCTTAATTTAAAAACATTTTGATTGACCGCTCGCTGACGTTCCGGTAAGGAATCGACATAAACCTAATGCGTGATACCAACAGCCCATATATTTCTATTGGCACCAGTTCATGACCCGATGGGAAGTGGGAGCAATGCGACGTACCTACTTCTAGTATACAGCAAGTGGTACGAGGTTTCAGTAACCTCTCAGTATTATCGCCTCACTGCCTAGATCACTGAAGGAACTTTTAAATAACTTGTTTATTAATAACGTTTCTTTTAGTTTCTATGATTTTCAACTCGCTTTAAATATATTATGTAATTAATTAGGCACAATAGACAAAATATACTATTTAAAATGTGAGAGGGACAGTTACTTGCTGGTGAAGTGAATAAAAAGAAAAAATATTAATGTAAAGGCGTGATTGTTAAAGTCAATGTGATGTTGATAGGTGCGTTTAGTGAATCTCACCAAAATGGTTATTAGTAATCCTAAACACATATTTTCTAAATTTAGGTATAATACAGTAAAAGTATAATTTGTTCCCAAATAATTGCGAGTATTTGCTGTTTTTGAAAAATTCTCAAGGGACCGATGTCTCCAATCCAACATCTGTGGTAAAAGGGTAAACTCAATTGATTTAATCTGCCGACATCGCAAAAACCTGACGACGTTCATTCAAGCTTTAGAAGAATGCAGTTGATTTAAACCCAGTGGCGGTTGTCGCTAAACTGTATTTGTACGGTGAACTCCTATAAAAAATATAAGACAAAACATTGTAAAACAAACTTGTATTTTATTACACTTTAAACAGTGTTTTTAACATTTCTATTTGTACAATTGTTAATACACGGTATCCATTATAATGATTAAATAAAATACACTTTTTTAAACTACATTCCACTTTTTTTTTAATAAATTAAAATCATATCACTTTAAACAGTGCACTATTAAAATACCATGCTAAAAAATCAACTGAAGATGTTACTTTTGATATGAAAGTCACTTGCATAAATTGTGATTTTGGTGTTTGAAATATTTTTTTATAATCTACGGTATTTTATTCATCAGCCACATACGATTTAATGAATCGACAATTCTATCACTTTGCTAGGTCGCTAATTTCTGATTCGGTGATATAATGAAATTACTTTCGATCTAGGAAAAAATATTTATAATCATGGTAGAGACCAACATAGGATTTATTAGATAAGGGATTTTTTCTCCTTTAATATCCACGTAAGCATATCCATGAAAGCATTCAACCCAAATTCTTTAAACATATACTCGTAAATTACAAATTTAATT
Organism: Halesus radiatus; assembly: GCA_022606495.2. Classification (NCBI taxonomy): domain Eukaryota; kingdom Metazoa; phylum Arthropoda; class Insecta; order Trichoptera; family Limnephilidae; genus Halesus; species Halesus radiatus. The sequence continues at coordinate 40,231 of JAHDVE020010761.1, read as the reverse complement.
TACACTAAAATTCCATAACTTCATCACGCTTCAAACGGCGTTTGATAATTCATTAAATCTTGTTGTTTTAAATATGAATAATGGCCTGGCCTCTCCAGAGCTATTATTAATCAACTTTATAAAAATTCGAATACCGTCAACACCAACCCGACAAACCGATTTATTTTATTTGCCCGCATGCAGGACCAGGACAAATCTTAGGATAAATTCTCCAATTCCCCGTATTTGTGCGCAATACAAAATACCGAACCGAAGTAATACGTACGACCACAAATTGATGCACGAGTAGAAAATGTATCGATAGCATTTCCTGTACCGATCCCATCTTCATGTTCCTCTCCCCCTTCCTTTTATTTTGATTTTTTCGCTCTTGTTAGCTTCACAAATAAAAAGACCTATATTTAACCACTGTTATCACAAGAAACTTTATTGGTTTACCTTTTTTTTAAACTTCTTTGTATATTTTGATTAAAAGCTGTTTGTTTCTTGCAAATAAATAAATATCTGCTTGACTCTCAATGAGATAGACTACGAACCGGTACTGATTAAAACCTGTAGGTGCTGTGCGCTACTTCGTTAGCGCATTCCGGCTGGAGGACCACAGTTTTTTGTCAAACCTTTTGACTGACTAACGTTTATTTGGTGGTGCTGGGTATAACGGCACAGGAAATTCATTGATTCAGCTGGTTCTAGAAATAAGGAACTCGAGTCCAATTTTTTTATAGAAAATAAATTAAAGGTATCAGTCGCATCTTGTAATCGAACCAAAGACCTCCATCTTACCGGGACAACGCTTTAACCACAGAGCTAATCAGATCTATTTATTTTAACTAATTGAAGATAATTATGATTAGAAGTCTTACATTGAAGTATGATATAAATAAACAGGTCTCATTAGCTCAGTGGTCAGAGCGTTTTCCCAGTAAGATCTTAGGATAAATTCTCCAATTCCCCGTATTTGTGGAAAATATAACGCACAATTTCACAATATAGACATTCTTCACAATACCCTTTCAAAATATCGAACCGAAGTAATAATACGTACGACCACAAATAGATGCACGAGTATTAAACGTATCGACAGCATATCCTGTCCCGATCCTATCTTCCTTTTCCTCTACTCCCTTCTTCTTATTATTTTTTTTTTAATAAAACATCTGTACTTAACCACTGTTAGCACAAGAAACTTTGTTGGCTTACCTTTTGTTAAACTTCCTTTGTATACAAGTATATATACTTGTATTAAAAGCTCCTTGTTTCTTACAACTAAATAAATTAATAAAAGATAGAGGTCCTTGGTTTAATTCCCAGAAGCTACTGGTACCTCTTTAACTTTTGTGCCTTTTCTGTTTCATAATTAATTTGAGATTTGTTAATATTATATTCTTCAATGACAAAGCAGATATCACAAGTAACTGGATTAAACTTTGAAAATATTTTTATATCGCAGTGAATCGCAGTGAAACTAAAGTTTAAATGTTAAGATAATAAACACCTTCCTTTGTCTTCTGCTTCCTAAAGCTCTTTCATTTTTCGGTTTGACCATTTTGTTTTAAAAAAACATCTACGCGGAGAAAAACATGTTTGACAAAACAATATAAAAGGTCATAAACTTGACGACAGTTCTAAAACTTCCATTGTTAAAAGTTGTGCCATGAAAGGGATGAAGGCATTTGGGAACCGCTCCTCGATCCCCGGAGTCGAAAGTTCAACACTTATTGGTCGCTCAACGATAGTTGAGGTGTCAAAATATATTGGTGTATATATATGTACACCCGTACAGATCCTCCACATAGCATTTCCAAACTTGACATAGGCCTTGAGGGAAATAATTTCGCTGAGGGTCTCTTATGTAGAGTAACTAAAAAAAAACAAAAAATTAAAACACCATCTACGTCTCAGGTCGCAGCATATCCGGGTGACGGCTTTTAGGGTCGGACCGGTTGCTGCAAGCTCGTTGGTAGGCTGGGTGGCTGTCGGGCTCAGGTTGCAGCATATCCGGGGACGGCTTTTAGGGTCGGACCGGTTGCGGCAAGCTCGTGGGTAGGCTGGGTGGCTGTCGGGCTCAGGTTGCAGCATATCCGGGGACGGCTTTTAGGGTCGGACCGGTTGCGGCAAGCTCGTGGGTAGGCTGGGTGGAGTGAAGATCTCTCACTTGATGAAAAGAGCAGTTCTGGTAGAGTGGAGATCTCTCACTTGGTGAGGAGAGTAGGTCCGGGTAGATTGAAGATAAATGATGATTGTAGATTTTTACGGTGGAGCAGCGTTACAGTGGAGATGTTACTTGGTCGGAGTCGTGATCAGGAATAGCGGCGCGTGCCTATCTGCGTACAGTTTTTATAGGGCGCCGGCAACGTTATTTGCAGGTGTTATGAAATCATTCCATTTTGTGGTGTAATTTTGACTTGTGTATGGTGAAATATAGGCCTTTATAACAATAATAAATGGATTATTTCTATAGCGCCGTTTTCGTGAGAAAATCACCTCAAGGGCGCCTTTGGCTCGCTTAGTATTAAATTTGGTTGTGAAATCGTGACTTGGTTATTTGCACGTGTTTTTTTGACAACCTGTTTGTTTCAGAGGTCGTTCAACTGACGAGTTGTTATTTTTGTTTACGTTTTTGAAAGGCGTGAGTTTATTTATCATACCCACCTTCCATATAAATCCATATATGTGAGTAGTGCGTTCAACTCAACGGGTTACTATAGCTATAGTTTAATGAAGTGGAATGACAAATTAGAATCGTGATGTATGCAAACAACCATATATGTGAGTACTGTGTTCAACTCAACGGGTTACTACAGCTATAGTTTACACCCTTGGCTTATACTAAATAGTTATATAATAACTAGAGAAAGATCTTAAAGGAAATCAGGAATATTACAGACTTAGGAGAAATAAAAATCATTTTATAACTTGTTTTTTTTTTGTTACGGTAACTCCACACAAGAGACCCTAAAGGAAATAATTTCCCTCAAGGCCTATATCATCTTCGGGGATGCTGTGTGGAGGGTCTTTTAGAGGATAGGAAGGAGTGAATTTGGGTCTTGAAGAGGCCCATGTTGTAGGATGCAGGAAACACAGAGGCCGGCAGATCGTTCCACAGCCGAGCTGTTGAGCACAGGAACGAGTCGTAAAAGCGACCCGTTCTCATATGACAAATGTCGACTGTGTTGGGCACGCGTTTGGCGTGTTTCCCGACTATGCACCGGTACCGAAGGGATCAATGACGCTAGTTCTTCAGAGCATCTTCCATTATAATACCGGTAAAACAAGGACAGCATTCCCACCTGACGTCTGTGCTCCAAAGGTTGCAATCCGTTTGTTATGATCGGCGAATCTATCAAACGGACCGCCCGTTTCTGCACATGCGCCGTGGGGCGCCCTTGCAATTTGTACAGGGTCAGCAGTTGTGTGCTATCAAAGTATCTGCGGGCTCTGTATAATATGCCCAGCTTCTGAGAGGCTAACTTTACTTTAATTTAATTTTAAAACAACTCAAATTCAAAACGATTATATTAATCAAGCAATAAAAAATTACAATAACCTTCCCATTGGAATGCGCTGTATTATTGACCAATCAGAACAAATAAATATTTTTTTTTTTAAACTTCCAAACGTAAAAATAACAGAAAAAAGGATTTTATAAATAGAAGCACATGAAATATTATGTAACTACCAAATTAACAATCGTGGCTCCCTCATCAGGCACAACAACTCCTTTTCTGATTAGGTATACATGACCAGGCACTCTTTAATTAAATATTTTGTAAAATACTTGTAATCCAACTTAAAAGAAATGAAAAAGTCTACTGCTCATGAATATTTTAAGTCATGATTTTATTCTGCATATTCTCGTATATATTAGTTTATGTGTTATATTTTAATTATATTCATAATAATAATGTTTTATTATCGTCTTTTTTTAAAACAAAATAGCAAATAATGATATGCTCACTGGGATTTCTCGTGCTGACGATTTCATTTACAAATTATCAAATTACATTATATTAAATTATAATGCTTGATGATAAAAACCAGGATAATTAAGGTGAGGTGTTTTAAGTACAGTTGAGTGGTTTCAGTGTTAGTCTGTATTTGGTGATAATATATTTTCTATATCAGATCTCCCTATGTAACGTATCCGTTGTTTTATTTGTTTTTTAATTTATTTCGGCTTTTGTGATTTTTAAAAGATAGTTGGATTTACTTGTAGGGTTTAGTACTATAGTTTAAGAAGTTTTTTTGTCCAAATGTTGTGTATGTGGTTCCTTTTGGATGTGTTTTTGACTCTGAGATATAGTGTATTTCTTGTTTTTTTTGTTGTATTCATGAATGTAAAGTAGTACTGTTTTAGAGTATGATTACTTTATTGACATAATCTTAAGATTGTATTGTATTAAGTTAGGTACCGGGAGGTACTGGGGAGGGAGATACTGGGGAGGGAGGTTCTGGGGAGGGAGGTACTGGGGAGGGAGGTACTGGAGAGGGAGGTTCTGGGGAGGGAGGTACTGGGGAGGGAGGTACTGGGAGGAGATACTGGGAGGGAGGTTCTGGGGAGGGAGGTACTGGGGAGGGAGGAGGTGGGGAGGGAGGTACTGGGGAGGAGGTTCTGGGAGGGGAGGTACTGGGGAGGGAGGTACTGGAGAGGGAGGGTACTGGAGAGGAGGCTGGGGAGGAGGTACTGGGGAGGAGATACTGGGAGGTTCTGGGGAGGGAGGTACTGGGGAGGGAGGTACTGGAGGAGGTACTGGAGAGAGGAGGTACTGGGGAGGGAGGTACTGGGGAGGGAGATACTGGGGAGGGAGGTTCTGGGGAGGGAGGTACTGGGGAGGGAGGTACTGGAGAGGGAGGTTCTGGGGAGGGAGGTACTGGGGAGGGAGGTACTTAGGGATTGGGGAGAACCTTGACTAAACTGCGCTATAGAAATTAACTTCTACGTATTATTTATATTATAGTTAGGGAGATACTGCAGAGCTAAGACGCCATGGAGTTCGACGACATAAAACAAAAAGCTTCGGCCTTCTAACATCCGGTGGGGGGACCTCTCTCCAAGTTTCAAAGGTGTAAACTTTGTTTAATAGACCGCTTTTATGTTTGGCTACAGTGTTTCTTCAACAGAAGCAAATTGTAAAGCGGCCTTGTAAGTAAATTAAAAATTTATAGAGTCGGTAGTTCAGTGAGCGGTGAGGATTCTGAAGAATTTATTAATTTACGCTAAAGTAACTGAAAATGTTTACATTCTTCTGTCTGAAGAAGTACGCCTCTTTCAGTTAATTTTACTTCTGGTCGTTAACCTAAATCTGGATTGAAGCTGAAACTCCCGAATATGGTAATACGCCCGGCTTCTGACATTCTCTATACGCCGACCCCCACGGGGCTCTTACGTTACAATGGAGTATTTGCTATTAACTAACAAAATACAAATAAACATAACAGTAGAAGAGAGAGAAAACACATTCAAAATGGACGAGCTAAGTTATGGAAGAACTTATTGGAAAGAAACTAAAGATTAAATTAGAAATATGTATATTATATAATATACCTTTTGATGGCCTCCATGGTCGAAGGGGAGGGCTCTCGACTACGAATCCGAAGGGCGCGGGTTCAAATCCCGGCGTGCGCGAGTAATTTTTAATTAATTAATTTGTGTTGTTTCACAATTAATTCATTTAAAAATAATATATGGTATATTTGCGCACATTCCAGAGTGTAAGATACTCTCAGTATCGCCCTGGTGAAAGACCACCATTCAGAATTGAAACGTTGCTTGAAATGGCTTTTAACCGTGTTTGGTGACCAGATCTGAATAGCCAGGTATTTCCCCTTTTCCCCACCTTCCTCTCACCCTTCTCCCTCTACTCCCCAATACCTTTAGCCTCACAACATTCCCCAATTGGGAATGCCATAGTCTCACTGGCTCCAGACGGTTCGGAGCAGTTTGGGACTCTTATGCGGTATTCATATAAAAAAAATATTTAAAAAATGCCTACCTACATAAAAACTGAAGAAATGCACATGTAAATTGTATAGCTAGGCTATCCGGTAACTGCATACCTAAAGTAACTTATAGAATAAGTAAAACAAAACAAATAAATCACTCTTCGGTGCGCAAATGCATCCACAGCCGTAAATCAACACTGTAAATAAATAAATGTGTAAAACAAATGTCAATATCAATATCAATATCTATTAAAAACTTCTTAGGATTTTTAAGGTCATTTTATAAATATTCTCTAGTCCTAAAAGTTATAAATATTTCAAATAAATACTAAGTCTTCTTGTGCTTTCTTGCCAATCTTCTAATAAATGTAACGTCAATAGAAAGGGAGGATAAAATAGCAACTGTAAAACTCATGTAATCTCTAAGCTTAAATTTTCTAATAAAACTGTGTTCATTTTTTATTTTCATAAGAAGCAATCACTTGGTGGTTTGACATTGTACGAGTATTAAGTAAACGAAACACGTTGTTATAAACCACAAATATATTTTATTTTCACCAACCGGTTTCGCTTAACTCAAGCTTGAGTACTAGTTAATTGATTATGAATGCAGTATTTTAAATGCAAAGATAGAGTGTCATTTCAATTGTCTTCAGTTTCATTCGATGGTAACATTCTACACTAGCGCCTCTAGCGGCCCGAGATGTACGAATTTGATTTTTTATACATTTTAAAAGATTTATCGTGCCAAATATTTTCAATAAATTATAGAATTCGAATATTCATAAAAAAATATAAGCTAACCGGCATTCATGACTTTACTGCTTTTTTCAGATAAATGAAAATATATTATAAAGGCTATTAGGTTTTTACTAAGAGTTATAAGCCTCGCCGCTCGCAGTTCGCGCTCAGTCAGTGGTTAGACAGGGAACTAAATACTAATTTAGTTAATTGTGAGAAATTTAATTTAAATCATTATTTTTAAACTTCTTTTGGCTTAACATGCCATAATTCTTATTATATATTTTTATTTATATATGCCGTAATGAGGAAATTTAAATATTTATATCTATTTACAGGATATGTAAATAAAAACAATAATAAAATGAATAAGAAATTCTTTGCATAAACCACTGTTCAATATATAAGTATCAACATGTTTCGGAAGTGAAGCTACCCTCATCAGAATACACAGTTTACAAAAAAATAATGTCAAGCGTAGAAAATAAAAAAACATAGAAAAATTATAATGTAAGAATATAATTACAAAAAATAACAAACAGTGATAAAAGTAGGTAAGTAATTAATTAAAGATGTAAAAACATTATAAAATATTAAATGAGAAAATTTACATGAAAAATTTAAAAATGAAATTATTTTTATTATTAATATAAATAAAATCATGAAAATAACAAATCATAATATTCTTAATATAGGTAATAATATGAAAACAAATTTAAAAGATAGCTATTTAAAAATATAATAATTTTGACCAGTTTTCAAATGACAAAAGAATATTTCTAAAATATGGTTGGCAAGTTCAAAATAGTTATTACTTAAACACCATTATTAAAGGTGCTTCTTAACCCTAATAATGAAATTTCTTGAAGTGTTTCCTATATAAAATGGTTACAATCGATATGTATAGACCACCGATTTATTTAAAATGTAATAATTATCCTCGTTACATATAAATATTTTTTAATATATATTATTATTATAAAAAACCGGTATGTTGTTTTATAATAAATTTGTAGTATTATTATTTAAAAATATTATTTATTCCACTGTTTACCAATTTCAATTATTTGTGGATAAACAGAATATGTTCAACAAAAAGATTTTTTAATCCATGTGTATCCACAAATAAATTACGTGAATTTGCGTGAATAATTGAGTAAAGAAAAGTATTATTTGCCTGTTGCTATTCCAATGTATGGGGTTGTGGAGATCCAAGGGGGGAGGTGGTGACCTAAAAACCAAACGGAGGGCGGTGACGCTCTACAAAGGTCGGTGAAGGGCTCAAATGAGGTGCGAGAGAAACAAAAGTATTTTATTCAATTTATTTTTTATAACTTATTGAAGTTTGTAAGCCTCATTGTAATATTTAATCATTGAAGAAGATAATATTAACACATCCCAAATGAACCACGAAATCGAAAAAACAACAGAAATTAAAAAGATTTCAGTCGCATCTGGGACTCGAACCCAGGACCTCTACCTGATTATATGATTACATCTATATGATTAAAAATATTTTAAATAAATATTCCTTATCAGTTATTATGGATGGATCAATGGTTTTATGTCATTTTCTTTCCGTGTTTTTTTTTTTTTTTATTTATTTATTTAACGAGAAAATACAGATACAGACAGTAATATTAGAATAATATACATTATCTGGAGAACTCGCCTGTTATTTCTCACTGATTAATATGATGCAGGTAAAAAAAAACCTTCAAAATAATGTTTGGACTAGTTATGGAATTTAAGATTGTGTTACACAGAAAGTAGTTGAATAAGTACACAGTGTCTAAATAAAGTCACAGAGGGTAAATAAACATTACAAATAATATTTACAATAATGTAAAGGGAAAAAATAACGATTAAAGCAAAAATAGTGTTATACAACGAAATAATAAAAAAGTACGCAATATGTAAACACTGTTCGTTGAAGTTTATTTCTTTAATATTTTTATCTGAAAACAGCTTTCATTTTTTTCTTAAAAGTTCTGCAGGTATCAAAGAATATGTCGGAATCCATCAGAGTTTGGTTTTGATTAAATAACTCGTGACACTTAACCAGGTTTGTAGGGCCCTGTTGTCAGGAGAACAATAATGTACTACATAATATGATTGATGAAAAATATCGCCCTAGAGTGGGCGGAGAGACCAATAAGGTTGAGAACCTCTGATCCGAGGTATTTGATTAAAGCCAACCATCAATTATTTGACTCAATTGTTATTTCCACCCGTGCGCAGGTTTATTTCCCGCCGTGACGTGATTTGCTGTAATTGCTCCTGATTGACATCAGCCTCGGCTTTCTTTCTCTCCCCTTTCGCTCCTTCCTTCTTTATTTATTTCCTTACGGCTATTAAATATTGGTAGGGAATATTAGCATTGAAGGTGATTATTAACCCACTTTATGTATTGAAGAAGCGGAATCTATTAGTTGGGCGGCGACTGTATGGATTGTTTGTGGGGGATGATCTGTTGGATGTATTTTAATGACCACAGTAACAAAAAGCGCCTTTGCTGTATTAAAAATACAATATGTAGATATTAAAGGTAGGAAGTTTCAAAAATCAAATGATCTTTTAGGTTTTCCAAAACCATTTTTGGGATTGTACCAATAGCATTTCAATTATACCAAAAACGTCAAGATTGAACAATGAAATAAGTAATAATAATAATAATAATAATAGTAATAATAAGTAAATCATAACATAAAATTCTATAAATGCATTTAAAAGATCAATGCAAAAAGCCACATCTGATGATTTTTTCATGCCTTCATAAATAAAAAAATAAATAAACAAAACAAAATTATATTTAAAGCAAGTAAAATCCTTGAACCTTTTTCTGTGACATTATTTAGCCTTCAACGATGTAACATCCTCGTTTGTTTGGCCATCGTGCTAACAAACAATATCGTTATTGCACTCTCGTGTTTTTCTCGAACCGAGTTTCAGTGAGATGGGTAAATAAGCATTGTTGTTTGTAACTAAATAATTCATAAAGTTTATTGCATACACCACAGATGCTCTGTAGATATAAGAAATTTAAAAAAAAAGTTTTTATTATGAATATTAATATGAAAATAAATTTGAGGAATAGCCGTTATTAAAAAATATTTATTAAATTTTTTTCACTATTAACGCTTTTATTTTATTTATTTTTTTACGTATTTATTGACTTTTGAGAATAAATGAAAAATTTTCGTAAATATGCATGGCAAACTTTAATGACAATAAAAAGCGTGTTTTTTTTCTTTCTTTATAATAAAGTTTCAATCATATACACCTCACTATAGTACATAATGAGGTGTATAAGATTGAATGAAATAGCTTAATGAGATAACATGACTTATATGAGTCCGTGTCGAGCTAGAAATAATATCTTTCAATAAGATTCGACGGGTTAATTTTAGTAAAATTATCAGAACCAATAATTATTGTCGATTTAATGTGTTTGTTTAAAATTACTAATTCAATGTTTTATACCCCTGAGTTGCAAATACTTAATTTCTTTTCATGTTCCTGGCAAGACAGTTACGAGACAGTACCTACCATTATTATTGTGGCAATTCTACTTCAGCGTTGCAATATTATATGCGACGGATTTAACATCTGGGGAAACAATATCGATGTTGTTCATAAATTTAGTGCATCAATATTACAATACTCGTATATACCTTAGTACGTGTTTTTTACATGCGGTCGTCCCGGGCATTTTACTTTACAGAGTCTAGTTAGCACCAAAGACAAATTCTTTCGAGTTAAAGGTTCAACGTTAAAATGGAGCTGAAATATACGCTGCACTACAGTTGCCGACTCAGTTTTACAGAACTCACGAACACAGAAAACCTTGGTCTGCATAGTGGCCACCTCACTCATTTGGCTGCTTGGCGGCGCGAGGAGCATTATAGTGGTATTTTAATCTATGCGCGATCTAGTGGTGAGATTCATAAACTTTTGTACCTCCTCTTTCAATTGCTATGCATATAATTGACATATTATAACATATATAACGGATGATGATTATTATTATTATTATTCAGGAAAGATAGCGGTACGAAATTGAGTCCATCATTTTGAATAACCCTGTATTAATAATGGTAGATCCCTGCACGGAAAGGTTACCCTTGTCAACACTTTAACAAATGACTTAATTTAAGGCCGTTATTTATTAGTACATGATGACCGCGGGTCTCTCCTGCCTCCTACCTCAATACAAAAAGCTGCATTACCTTATTATCATGTTTTAGCTTCTGGTACTTCGATCCGCTCCCCTGTCATCTCTATCCCCTCCTGTCTCCTGTCTCCTGTCTCCTCGCCACACCTCCATCATATCGCAGGGAAGCTCTGACCACTTACCATAATTTTTGATTACATATAATTACGTGTTTACTAAGCAGACATGTCCGTAGAAAAGCACCCTACGTAAAATAAACAGCAATCTAATCATATTATTTATATCATCGATCGTTAAAGTTCTCCCTGAGATTACTTTTTAATAACAATACATTTGTTCGGTTTCATAGTAAGCTCATTTGTTCGATCGCTAGAGTTTTTCATATTTCAATGTCATTTTAATTCAATTCAGAATGTGATTGCTCCTTTATATTAGAAATTACTCAGCGACAACGTAAGCAAATAATAGCCAATCGTTATCTCAAATGATGGAATTCATTATACCTTTCCATGCTCTTCAAATATCAGTTATAAAAATAACCCATCCGTATCAAAATCTTCTCGACCCACCACAATCCATCCAAAGTCCAATGACTGATCGAGGAGTCCAGGCGCAATGAGCATTTAAGGCGTTCTGTTTAATCATTTTTATAGATAAAGCATGAATTATTTGCTCTTGCTACCAAACTACTGACCACTTCTAAAATATATTGAGGTATTTTCACTATTCCTTTACTTCGTAGCATGATACCAATTTATTTCAAGGGTTTTAGGAATCATCGTATTTGAGAATTACGTGTTGATGGATTCCTATAAGTTGAGTGTATTTATATTTAATATAATGCGTTAATAAAAAAGGATGGTATATTAAGGTCCGTGAGCGATTCACCAATGGTTAAGGGTCCAGTATAAGACCGCGTATTCACCGCCGTGAGGAATTTTAGTCGGCAAACTCAAAACACGGTCCACCGCGAACCGGCAGCGGGATTGGAGAAATGGGGATGATGTAGACCACGCCGGATTGGAAAAAAATGTTTGGCATATTGATGGAATACGAAACAAAAACATTTGCTCTATATTTTTTTTTTCGCTGTATAAAAATAAATGAATAGAAGCTTGACAGACTTAACTTAGCAGTCGGAAAAGGGAGGATTTTTTTGCCGCTTACTGCAAAGTAAAGCAATTCGATCTGTTGGTATAGGTTAGGGTAAATGATGAAAATATGTTTTTTTTTCAATTTATATATAATATATTAATTATTGACAGTACCCATACAAAGTGCCTCCCTTTTACAAAAGATTTGTTTTGTTACTATTTACGTATTTATTTCTTCAGAGCATAATCTTTTATTTTTGCTTCGGAAATATTATAGAAATGGGTAATGTGGACTAACTGCTCAGAAATACTTATAAGCACAGTTTTTTGACACGGAATTATTTTCAGGGATTTTGAATCAAGGAATCCGATTTTCGATTGTCCACTGGGGGATTCAAGGTGGTTGAAATGAATTGGATGCTTTTTTTTATATGGCTGTTTTATCAATGGATTTGGTTTTTATTAATGGTTAAGTAATTCTACTATTACATTTGAATTGGGAACCAAGATGGAGGATGTGAATTAGATCCCGTTTATTAAACGGGAATAAGAATTACTTGTCTTTCGATAATTTTTGGGATTTAGAAACGCCCTTCACTATTGTATACTAAACAGCAGTAAAAATAAAACATAGGTAGATAAAAATGATTTATAACCCACTCCAGACGCACACAATAAGCTTGAATACAATTCACCAGTAGTCCAGTCAATGAAGGCAATAAGAAAACTGAAATTTTGCAGGTGAATAATACCTATAACAGGGAGTATTTTCACAAAAGTGCCCTATCTTTCCCTTGTCCCCGCCCAAAGTAAAGTAGACTAAATATGCTATAATTTGAAATCAAATACGTTTCTTAATAGTGTCCGAGATACAGAGGTTCTAAATTATGCAAATTTTTCGTAAGTTGTCATTCTTCGCTATTTTTTAGTGATTTAGTCAATTTTGACAGCTAAGGAGTAATTTTTTGACAAAGGTTATTCAACACATTTTTAAAGTAGACTAAACATGATATAATTTGAAAACAAATCGGTCGCTGAGGACCTAATATCGTCCGAGATACAGGTGTTCTAAATCACGAAAAAAAAATTCTAAATTAAATAAATTATTTTATCAACAATCGCGCGGGCCGAAAATTCTCATACGATTTTTGTATGACGGAACTGAGTTTAAAAATTCCCGAACTTTGAGGGAATTACAGTGAACATCTAGATTTACTGAATTATTTTTAATAAACGCCCTTGGTTTTTAATCTTATTTCCTCTGAGATTGTGGATGGATTTTAATTAAACATATTTGTAATGGGTACAGTTAACATAACGGCGAAGGCACTGTCGAGCGTTTTACTTAAAATTACAGTAGGTATTTCATATATAATGTAAAAGTTTACACTTTAAGAATTTACGTCACTGAAAACCTTAGACACTATCGTTACTTTCTGTTAAGAATTTGCAGATAAATTATGTGTTGTATTGCTTACGTTACCATACTGCGAAGTGACGTTTAGCGCCTTATTTGAGTCTTCCCCCTTAATAGAAGTTAATTTATTTGTATAATGGTTATAAGAGCCTGTAATTAAATTTGCACAATATGAATTAGAACACGAGATAATAATAAAATATAAATTGAATACGTAATAAAGAGAGATAATTTAATCTAGCCGAGCAACTGTTGAGCCAAAATTTTCAATCGATTCTGTTCAAATGCACAAATACACTTTTCCCAACGAAATTCTCGATCAATTTTACGTTCAATTTTGGATATCGATTCTTGTGGATTAATTCCTCTCAACAAAGGACTAGTTTTAAAAAGTGTCAACAGGGTGAACAGATGGCACCGAAAAGTCAAATGTCAATATTATTTTGCGATTTATTTTACGCTGTTGAAATATTGGATGAAAATGATTTATTTCCGTTTTAGATTGTCAAAACATGTTTTACGTATGTTTTGAATAAAACTTAATAGAAGCTAACTTATTTTACTTATTATAAGCTACGTTATGTCTTGTTTTTTTACTGACGAGAAACGTCAAATGTCAAATGTACGAAAACAACAAGCTGCTTTCGCGGCATTTCCAAAAGTCAAGCTAACACTTTATTTTCAACATATTTTTAGCGCACGTGTTTATAAAGTATGAAACGTTGATTTATGTTTTAGATTTTAAAGCAAACGAAATGTATTCATAATAAATATAATATTAACTAATTTATGTTCTTTTTCATTGAATGTTTTTACTTTGATGTCACTTTATTGCCTTAAAAGTGGGCGGGTACTATTTTATTTTATTTAAAAGTAGGCGGTCACTATTTTACCGTCTATGAAAGTGGACGGGCACATTCGAAAACAATTTAGGAAGTTCAACGATAAAAAAAATGTTAGAAACAGGTAAACGACGGCCTCCATGGTCGAGGGGTAAGGCTCTCGACTACGAATCCGAAGGTTGCGGGTTCAAATCCCGGCGTGCGCGAGTAATTTTTATTTAATTAATTAGTGTTGTTTAGCAATTAATTCATTTAAAAATAATATATAGTATATTAGCGCACGTTCCAAAGTGGAAGATACTCTCAGTATCGCCCTGGTGAAGGACCACCATTCAGAATTGAAACGTTGCTTAAAATGGCTTTTAGCCGTGTTTGGTGACAAGATCTGAAAAGCCAGGTATTTCCCCTTTTCCCCACCTTCCTCTACCCCTTCTCCTTCCCCTCCCGAATACTTTCAGCCTCACAACACTCCCCAATTGGGAATGCCATAGTCTCACTGGCTCCAGGCGGTTGGGACAGTTTGTGCGGTATTCATATAAAAAAAAAACAGAGCGAATGCTCAACAAAACACTTGTCTGATCGGTGTCTCAGATTGATCATTCGAAAAGTTGGGAAGAACGGCCATTGGACTTGGATATCATTTATGTATGTACAGAGTTCATAAAACATTTTTTTTTACTGGCTTATCCCAAAAATGGAATGATTTAATGATACACAATCTTTTTTGTTTGTTGTTGTTCTGAAATGAAACTTATAACTATCGTGTTATCTACAAAAGTTCACTTCTCACGGAGAACTAATTTTGGACGTTTGAACTTGAAGGTGTCATTCTCGTTGTATGTGCGCCGAACATCGGGAAGTGAATGATTCTCTTAAGGAAAACCTGCAACTATTTCGGAAATGTAAATTTCACTAGTGTCGCCGTGGTTCGGGTGTTTGACGGCTATAGAAATAGTCAATCTTAGTGGCCAGTTCAGCAGGCAGAAGCGGGTAGCTATAAACCTATGGCTTTAACCAAAATAATAGTCAGAGTCTTGTAAATAATCACCCGTGCTTGAGCTTTTCGTATTCTCTGAATTCCAACATGACCTCTGACCTAATTGCAATTCATGCATTTCGTTGGAATAATAACTTATATGATTTGCTTCTTAACAAAAGACACTTCAGCTGCAGGTATCCACGTTGGCGTCCCAATACTATTATAAATGTAGAAAGAACTTAGGAAGTCGTTTTTTCATTTAGAATAATTTTAGTAAATAAAACTGCCGCACTGCGACTGATCCAAGGAATAAGGCAGTAATTGACTTTATATAATTTTGCAGGAGAGCTATTTCAATGTTTGAAATATTGTTCATATTCTTAGGTGAGTGTTTTATTTTATTTTATTGAATATGTCTTCATTTAAAATAAATGTTATAGCTTTCTTACTATTTTGCTCAAAATGGCACCAATTTATGTCTCCCAGAATGGAAGTAAATCAAAGAAATATTTTTTTGAGTTATTGCTGTTGTTGTGTTGGACGTGGTATCGTTATTAATGAATACTTATTGTATTTCCTTGTACGGAGGTCGGACTAGACGAAAAATAAATGAAATTGAAGTTCTAAAACGGCCCGTTCCCCGGCTTAAATCTATGAAACGAATTTATGCAAATGTATGCAGTTGATGGAAAGTGTTTCCATCAACTGCATAACTGAAATTACAAAATAAACTTCTTTCTAACCATCACCTACCCTGGACCTCTCCCGGAGTAATGCCTCCCACTGGACCCATGCCTTTGCATTGTCACATGCACAAGGCCTTCACGAGCATCCCCCGAAGTGCTCGATTTGTTCAAAGGTATTTTGTCTATACACCTTACAAAGGGTAGACTGGTTGTGTTGTCTCCCCTCCCACCCCTCTCTGCAGATCGGGATCAGCTGCCCCCAACTAACAGTTTGCTTGTGTGTCACATTCGTCTGATATAATTGTCTTTTTTAGAAAAGTCAAAATTTGTGAAAATGGTTTTCAAAAGATTAAGTAGTATTAAATCTATTCAGTGATTAGGCATATCCCAGTATAGTAAAAAATGAATAAATATTCCTTATTACTGATGCAAAATCTTTTTAATAAGATCTCTTATACTTTAACAGCCAATTCCACAACATCTTGGAAGCTACATTCTTTCAGTTCTATAATCTCGAATAGATCATAAATCAACATTTCCTGCATTGTTTCGTGACTTTTATAGCGTCGATTCCCGTTGTTTTTTGTTCTATAAAACACACATATCTCTGTCGCGCCGCGGGATATTATATTTAACGGGTGAATTAAATACCTTTTTTGTGTCAGAGATACGATATATTCAAATTTACTTAACAATATTATAAAACTAAAACATATATTTTGTACAAATTTATATCCTATACATTTCACTTAGTAGATGATTAATCCCAAAGATGATAAAGGCCCCGAGGGAAATGATTGGATGATGGAAAATGAAAAAAAAAAGACAAAAATAAAATAATATACCACGATTATTCAGAAAACAACCCAGTTGACTGGGGGGAAGCGTAAAAGGCATTCAACAAATTTTGACATATTTGTAGATATTATTTAGAGGATACCTTGAGGTTTCTTTCGGACAGGTTTCAGTTTATTAAGTATTTTTTGGGGATGCTGTGTTATGGGTCTTCTTTAGAAAGGAAGGAGAGATCGTAACACTCAACCACGGCCTCCGTGATTGTGCGATTACGATTCTTGGCTATTAATCCGGAGGTCACGGATTCAAATTCCGGCGTGCGGAAGTAAATTTTATTTATTAAATTAATAATGATTACTTTGTTTAACCTCTCGAGTATTTTTGAGAATAAATTATATTTTTTCTTAAATAAGCATGGTAAACTTTTAAATGGCAACAAAAGGCGTGTTTTTAACACAGTTCAAATCATATACCTCACTATAGTACAAAATGAGATAACATGACTTTTATGAGTCCGTGTCGGGCTTGGAGAAATATCTCCCAAAAGGACTTGACCGGTTAATACCACTGTATTTAATACGTTAATATCTACATGTTTCTGGAGGAAAGCTACCCTCTTTAATAATAACAAGTATAGAAAAATTATTTGATTCATTTGTGTTGTATTACAAATTATAATTTAAAATAACATATAGTGTATTTGAGGCACGTTCCAAATTGGTAGATACTTTCAATGTCGCCTTGGTGAAATACCACCATTCAGAATCGAAACGTTGCTTGAAATGGCTTTAGTCGTGTTTGGTGCCCACATCTAAATAACCGCCTTCCTTTCCCCCATCTCCTTCACTTCCCCAATACCTCCAGCCTCGCAACGTACCCTAATTGGGGATACCTTATCACTGACTCCAAACGGTTGGGAGCAGTTGGAACTCTTGTGCGGTATTCACATTAAAAAAATTAAAAACTAATTTATAGGCACAAAAAGTCTTAGAAGTAGACAGGTCTATTGGAGGCAACCAATGATCTTACTTTTAAAGGAATGATTAAATAAAACACACTTTTTTAAACTCTATTCCACTTTTTATTTATGACCGTGACCGGTTTCAGCCTGTGACGGCATCTTCAGATTGGTAAATTTTATTCTTAAACTATGGATTATATACAATTTTGAGTATCTCAATTGACTCGATCATAAATAAAAAGTGGAATAGAGTTTAAAAAAGTGTATTTTATTTAATCATTATAATGGAATTCCACCATCAAAAGTTTCAAAAATTGAAATATTTTAAAGGAACTTTTTTTGTGTGTTTTTCTGTTGTCACTAGGTAGGGAATTGTATTTAAAATTTATTTGTCCATATGAGGTTTTTCACACTGGGATATTAATTAAAGAATGTATTCTATACATTTTAGAGACTTAAACTCTAGTGCTGTACTCGCATAAAATAAAAAAGGAGTTTAATAATTTGGTTGAGGGGTAATTGTTCATCCGGAAAATAGGTTTGCGGCGTAAGACGTTTAATAATCTACAAAAGATATCCAACAATAATTAATCAAATCTCTTTTTAACTCCCGGTGGAAGCACCGGGCAGTGACGTGGAGGGAGGGGGGAGCTGAAACAAAGGTGAAAAAAAATTACAAAGTATCCTTTGTTGTCGTTTTTTTTATTATGTTACTCAGCAGATTCTCATGATCCGGTTCATAATTAATTTACAGATTTTCATTTAAATATTACTCAAGATTAATATTAGATCAGATTATAATTGCAATAATCTCGGGTAGCTCAATCTCAGGAGGTATTTCGTGTTTTCAGTTCGTTTATGGTCTATTTGAGAAACCACCTCTACCAGGATATACAAATACGAGTATATAGGAAAACCGCAGGAAGGGAATTCAATAAAACAATCGTATTTGCCTAACGACAAGGCCTATATTGAATAGCCATGATTCTACGATTAGGGAAAAAAGCCGTGAACTTCTTTGTGGACGCATGTATGAGTTTAGTTTACTGATTTGAAATTACATCCAAAACTCACTGTAAATAGACTAACAAAACGTGCCAAATCTCGAAGTGTTGATACAGAGTCCCAGCGCAGCAGGATAACAGGAGAAGAAAACCACTGAGTGGAGAATGAGTTAAGATGCAATAAATACCACTTTTATTCTAATAAAAGACATACTTTCCTTATCAGTGAAAATAATGATTTGATTATGAAATAGGAATGGTGACTGAAACAACCGCTCGGTTTAACTTCCAAAACCACACTCCCCGAAACCAGGGCCCGTGAACCCCGAGCCCCTCCTCCGTTTCAACCCTCTCCCTTAATACAGCTAGCCAATGACCCCTTAGTGTTGCCCTTGGCGGAGACGAATATTAAAAAATGAGTACTTGACGGTAAATAATAACGGGGCTAGATGAACATATTTTTCGTGTTTCGAAGTGCTTCATAACAATTATTAGTGGAGCAATTGTTATTGATTTGTCTGTGGTTTTTTTACAACCGACTCTGGGTTACTAATCTAGAGTTAAGGTCTTGAAGAATTTTTTTTAAACTTTTTGAATGCATGGTTATTAAAATTTGTCAGCTAACAAGGACACACTCAAATACCACACATGTTACCACGTTGTACGTTTTGAATTTACGGAATAAGTTCGCGCCATAACTCATATGATTTTTTTCTCAATTTAGGTCAAAACCGCAATAAATAATAATACCCTCGGCATGAAGGGACGGTATTTACATAAGGCAAAGCCATAAATCTACTGCAGGTGAAATCTGAATATAATTATGAACTATTTTCTGTTCAGTCCCCCGTCTTCATAATACTCATTGTTCTGATATGGCTTGCTCCAACTTCATACATTGAGATATTAGCTAACTGTGAAACCACCGCCAACCTATGTACATATATATTTACATAAACTTATACACTTTACAGATTACTTTATCTGATATTCACATTCCTACTGTAGCCAAGGACTATAATTGGACCGAAATACATTTACATGCTGGCTACATTTAATTGCTATTAACATTGGAATATCAGCTATGAACCGACAGTTGAATTCTCTTGGCATTTTGTTCCATCACGTCGGGGTCACCAATGTAGTTGTTACAGTATTCGTAAACACAGCTCTCTGTCCGCATTATTAAATTATTATTAGATTGTTATCGTCTACCAATAAAATATTGTAAGTAAAATGATTGTAAGCAGTCCGGGAATCTTAAAACTACAATGGTGACCCCAACGTGATGGAACATAATGCCGGGAGTTTTCAACTGTCCGTTCGCAGCTGATATTCCAATGTTGCTAACAATTAGCCGGAGTATAAATATTTTTAATCCAAGTATAGTGCTTAGCTACACAATTGCACCACTGTAAATACACTAATCTCTACCAAATGTTGTGGTTTTAGCGAATTTAGCATTTCGGTTAAGTATTGTAAATGAAGTGTTGTTTTTAAAGGGTTTTTTAGCTTAGGAGACTCATTAAACAATAATAATATTTAGATGATTTGTATAGGAAACTTCGCTTCCGAAACACGTTGGTGTTTATGTATTAAATAGTGGTGCACGCAAAGTATTTCCTATTAATTTTATTCGTAATGACACTACAAAGTAATTACAAAATTATTGAAGAAAATGGTAATTAATATTAATCCAGTAAGAGATAAAGTGTAATTAGGTTTATGAAAGCTATACAAGGAAGGTACTCTATTGAGGTATATTAAATTTAAGGATATTATGAAAGTCTAAAAAGGTAAGTTTTTAGTTTGTACCAAAATTCTATTGGACCGGTTATACATTTTAGTTCCAAAGGGAGTGGATCACCCACTGGAACAGTGAATCGTGATCAGGAAATTAAAAAAAAAATAACTTTAATTTTTTTTAAAGAAAAATATCTCAAATCGTCGCTCTCTTGCAAATAATGAACTGTTGGAGCCTTCACAAGTTAGTGGATCGTGATTTGCCTCACCATAAAATTATATAAATAAACTAAATTGTCAAAAAAAACTGCTCTTTGAATTATCATAGTTGCTTTAAAATGACGACAAATGGACATTAATCAAAATAAAAATGAGAAATATTACAAAGCCTTATGCAAAGATACTCCCTACTTCATAAGCTCAATTAAAAGTTTTTTCCTTTCTGAAGCACCTGCCCTGTGTGTGGGAGACTTTATTTCACAGGTCTGTATAAGATACCGCGGCGCTATGGAGTCGTTACAAGATTTCGTAATTAAAATATGCAAAAACCAATATCTTAATTGACCCCGATCCCTAATGAACAGAATAAGATTACACGCACCCATTCAAAGCCCGGTGAGTAAAAAAGTCTTGAAACACTGATCACTACAGAATGAATTAAACCTGTTTAATTTAATTTTCTGAATTTAATTCAAACCCGTGGTACGGATGCAGCATGGCGACACAGGGGGTCTTACGGCCGTTCTTCCCAACCCTGCTGAGCAACTGTTGAGCCGAAATTTTGACTGAACGTTGTTCAAATGCACAAATACGCTCTTCCCAACGAAACCCTCTATCAAATTTACGATCAATTTAGGATATCGATTTTTGCGGATTAAGTTCCCCTCAGCAGATGATTAGTTATAAAAAGTATCAACAGGGTGAACAAATGTCAGTGAAATTTCAAACGTCATTATTGGTTCGCGATCTATTTATCGCAATTCAATTATTGAATGACAAAGGCGAATGTCAAAATATATTTTTTGTATGTTTTAAATAAAACTGAAAAGAACCTAACTAATTTTACTTATTATAAACTACGTTTTGTCTTGTCTTTCACGAAGGAGAAACGTCAAACTTCAAATGTACGTATATGAAAGTGGGGGGGCACTATTTTGTTTTCTATAAAAATTTATAGTCACTATTTTATAGTCGGCCGTGATTCCTTGAAAGTAGTTCAGGCTCATTTGGTAATAGTAATAATAAATCATGTTTTAATCACGTTATTTACGAAGCTATTAGTGAAAGAACGGTAACGAGCTCCGAGGAAAAGGCGTGAATTCGTTTCGAAACGAAAATAAATCAACTTGAAATCAGTTGGACGGCCAAATTACTGCGGACCTCAAAGGTGTAAGCATTTATGATGGAGCATTCATCATTCAATGTACACTATATAACTGCACGGTGGAAGTAACGAGAACGATTAGCACTCCACCTGACCAAGTTTTCATAATGCATGGAGCAAAAACACAATTTTAACACAGGAAATTTTTATAGATCTTTCACAAACATGCTTACTTGTATGAGCATTTGCGATTTGTACCATAAAAACAGACCATACGCCCAGCTTCCGACACTTTCTACGTATTGAGACGGCAACATACTATACTAGCGCCTAGTGACCGGGGATGTACGAATTATTTTTTTCCTACAGTTTAATAGATTTTCTGTGAAATATAATCTCAACTAATTATACGAATAGAAATATCATTAAAAAAATTAGGTAATCTACATTTTATTTTATTTTATTTGGAAAACCAAGAGTTTACAATAATTACTTTGTATCGTAAATATATTTAGAAAATGAACTAATTACAGGTTTTCACTAGTATTTAAATTATTCAATTAGAAAAGTTACAAAGTTAGCTTATGGGATTAGGATGGTGGGATGGGGGGTGACCTATTTCGTGTAGAGTGATATGTATTATGTTAAAAATGCGTGAAGTGCGGTTAATAAGGGTGTTTTGTTTGGAGTCAGTGTTGTATTGAGGTAGGTTTAGTGTATGGTTTTGTCTGGTTTGTCTGTTAGGCACTCTTAATTGAATTTGTTCAAGTAATTCCGGGCAATCTATCATAGAGGTGGCTATTTTTTTTTGTAAAAACAGTACATCTGCATAATTTCTACGTCTATGACTTCTACATATGGCTTTACTGAATTTTTTTCTAATAATTGGGAAAAAAAATGAAAGGCCGGTTTTATAACCATCCGTTCGTAAGGTTTGATATCATTTTTAAGAAATATTTGTTCTACCGCCCGATGAGTCCATTTTATAAACGTTAGTCAAATGACCGTTCATCTGAGAGGTATCGGTTGTTGCCCGACGATGGCTTGTTTGAAACCAGGGCTACATTTTATAAACGTTAGTCAAATGACCGTTCATCTGAGAGGTATCGGTTGTTGCCCGACGATGGCTTGTTTGAAACCAGGGCTACATTTTATAAACGTTAGTCAAATGACCGTTCATCTGAGAGGTATCGGTTGTTGCCCGACGATGGCTTGTTTGAAACCAGGGCTACATTTTATAAACGTTAGTCAAATGACCGTTCATCTGAGAGGTATCGGTTGTTGCCCGACGATGGCTTTTTTGAAACTAGGGCTACATTTTGATTAAAAGTTTATGTATAATTTGCATTTGTGAAATGGATTCTGTAGTTAGTATAAAGCGCATTTTGTTTGGAAGTTTTAATTTACCATGTACTTTTGCTATTTTTGGATTAATAAATTCGCTACCGGTTTCGACACAAGTTTTAAGAGCGCTCGTCAATGGCACGGTCTTGTCGAAACCGGTATCGTATTAATCCAAAAATAGCAAAAGTACATGGTAAATTAAAACTTCCAAACAAAATGTCTAGAAATTGCTATATTGCTATAGTGAATATAATTGCTATAGTGAATATAATTGCTATAGTGAATATAATTGCTATAGTGAATATAATTGCTATAGTGAATATAATTGCTATAGTGAATATAATTGCTATAGTGAATATAATTGCTATAGTGAATATAATTGCTATAGTGAATATAATTGCTATTGCTATTGTGAATATAATTGCTATAGTGAATATAATTGCTATAGTGAATATAATTGCTATAGTGAATGCCGAAAAAATACAAGAAAGTATAAAGCGCACTTGAGGTGAACCTTCACAAAAATGCGCTATAGAAATTTACTCTTATTATTATTATCGAGTAGTGAAAGTAATGATAAGTGAATGGCAAGTATAAACGGAGGGATAACGGTCCGTTAACGAAACGGTTCGTTACGTAACAGAAATTTGATAGTTCGTTTATAAAACTGGCCTGAAGATGCTATTGGGTTTGTACTATACATTATAGATGCAAATGTTTAAATGTTTAAATGTTTAAATGAGAATTATTGTGATGTGTTAAGCTAAAAGAATTCTAATATCAAACTAAAAAAAATAAGAACTTCTAGACAATTTGTCAAAATTTATAAAATATGTATTATATTTCCTTTCTAAACCACCATACCGAAAGCGAGCGGCGAGTGGCGAGGCTTATTATAACTGTTAGCGGGAAGCCAACAGCCGCTTTAATATTCGTTCATTTATCAGCATAATAACAGTAGTAGCCTTGCTTGGGATTTTTAAAAATATTTTTTATAAATTTAGGAAGTTGTGAATTCTTGCTTGTCGTTTGGGTGCAGAAATTGATTTGACAGAGATCTACTATTTATCCACTAAATACGATCTACTAATTTTATTTCATTCCAAACATTTATTTTTTCAAAATGTATTTAAATAAAAAAAGTTATTAAGCGGGTACCTACTTGTGTTTTCCACTTTGAAAATATTCTATCCAAACGTACCTTATTCTTTCGAACATGTAATCTGTGGCTAACCAGTGTGGCACATCTATGGGCTCACCTCAATACAATACGACGGGTTCAATGTTTTTCACACTAATTTTAAAAAGTTATAGCAACAGTTTTACATATTGGATTTCATTCAAACTACTCTCTAAACCTCCTCGGCACTAATAAGAACAAACTGTGCTATTTTCAGCGACACCGGTCTATTAATCTTCGTTAAAATCGAGAACAGACAGACATACAGACAAACATTCATTTTTATATACATAGATGTTTATATTTCACAGGAAAACTATACAAATGTACTAAAAACCAATACATGCAATCCGGGCCGCTGGAGGCGGTAGCGGCATGTGGCCATCAAGTGTCAGAAGCTGGGCGTACTATCCACCTAGGATATGTGGTTATAACATTAATTTAATTAATTTCCATGCTCCCGATAGTACTTCGGTCACCGGCAGCGTAGACTATTTTATCTCCCGGCCTGCAGGGCCAACTTGCCAATGGTCATGCCGGTTAAATAGAATCACTTCGGATATCGACATATTTAGCATCAATGAAGTTGCGTTTAAACATAAACCTTTGTTGCTACTTGTATAATACCAGTATATGTAATTTACTGAAATTATATATATCCACCTTCTTTCTTTTAAGTTTATTTATATTTTTGGATGTTGTACATATCTTATTTAGTAATATCTTTAAAAATGCCTTAAAATGTAAATTTGTAAAAATTTTGAAAGAACACAAAATTGAATTGAATTGAATTGGACATTATTAATTTTCTGGTGTTGGCGAATAGGGGGGAACACTGCGACCCCAAACCTCTTCCCACACATAAATATAATGTTGCAAAGTCGCAGATGGCAATATGAGTGAATGATTACTTTTTCAATTTGAGTAATTCTTGATTATAGTGAAAATATTTTTTAAGAATATGCATATTCATTTTCATTTCTCATAATCTGTGCTCAGAGGACAGGCGGATCTATCAATTTACTGGTCACCAGCTTCGTCCAAATGTTTGATTTTCTCTCTCGCTGATCAGAAACTGGCTGACCAACTCAGGCGAGGAATCACAGCTTGTTATTGGGGATCAAAAGAGGACCTCTCAAAGCAAATTCCTTCACTTAGGAAGCCCTGGGGGAAATAATTTCCCTCAGGATGTATATCATCTTTGAGGACAAGGAGGAGTGTATATGGGTATTGAAGAAACCCATATTGTGTATGAGGGAGGAAGTACAGAAGCCGGTAAAAATTTCCACAGCTGAGCTGTTGAACTCAAGAACGAGTCATAGTAATGACCCGTTCCCATGTGACAAATGTCAACAAGAGATCAATGATGTAATTTCCTCATAGCATCTTCCACTGAAATACCGGTAGAACAAGGACAGCATTCACAACTGACGCCTGTGCTCTAAATATTGGAATCCGCTTAGGGGAATCTATCAAACGAATCGCCCGTTTCCTGAACGGACTCAAAGGTTTTTTCATGTATTTTGAGGCTCCAGACCAGAGGTGGCTGCCAACTGGCTAACTTGACGCTGGTGTCCTTGGAAACTTTGACGGAACAGTATAAAACTGTAATACGCAGTTTGAAAATGGCATTGAAACAGCCGTTACAATAATAAAAACTAAAATACTTGCAGAATTTAATAAAAACATTATTACATTTGATTTATGTTAAATTTATGAAAGAAATGTAAGACTGAGACTCGCCGGAGTGACATGGGACTCTCGTCTTTAGATTAATTGATTGATGAAGGTAAGATTGTGTTTTGTATTACCGTCTTTAAACCAGTTTCCCTTAGCAGTGCGCTCTGCTGGGCAAATCCAATCCTGAACACAGTGGTCTCCATTGAGATCTGTAAAAAATAAAAATAAAATCCAATTATACTTATGCAACAGGAAACAGATGTGTTTTTTAAAGAATCGTAACTCGTAACTTTATTGGCTAGAATTTTTTTTCATTAACATATAAAACCTGACAAACTGCTTTTAGTAGTAGGTACATATTGCCATTGTGTAGATATAATAATAATAATAATTGGATGATTTACATAGCACTGTTTTTGCGAAAAATCAAGGACGTTGTACAAATATTACTTCTTATTCTCTATCTGATTATGTATAAACAGATATAGAAAAAAAATACTTACCTGACGTCACTCCAGATTAACACGTTATATTATAAAGTTTTATCTTGAGAAGATATGATTTTGCACGGACAGGACACAATATTATAAAACACTGCACATTGCATGATATTGCAATTACTGTTTAAATCCTATTTGTCATTTATATTATATTTATTAGAAGGTTATTGGCAAAAGAAGAGTTAGTATTTTTTTGTTAGAATTTAGAACGTGAGAACAGGATTTTACAATATACCAAAACAAGCTAAACATTAAAAAAAATCTACCCCGGGATTAACTGAAATTTTTGATAATGATTATCTACTTTTTTTTAAAAATTTAATGTAAATCAAATTTAATAATGTTATTATTAAGTTCTGGAGGATTATCTACATTAACTAATATTTATAGTTATTTACAACGTGGCGGACTATGAAAAGTTTCAAATTTTTCTGTTAGTGACATCGGATGTTTGGATTAAATTACAATTACCAAATGAATGGTTTTTTCTTTAGAGATAGTAATAGTCGTCATAAGGCATTACTGTCGCTGTCAATTACATCACCCAAATGATAAGCAAGGATTCACAACTTCATAACTTTATTCAAAAAATACCCGGCAAGGCCGCATTACGCTACGCGGGTACGCATTAGCTAGTGTAATATATAAAATAATGAGAGACATACATGGATATTTAGGTGTTCGGAGGGCTAAGTAAGGGTTTTTAGCAAGAACAAAGCGATTCACTGGAAAAATATCTAGAGTAAGACTTTACGATAATTTTTCTTGGTTATTTAATATACTAGAATAAATATTTAGCTATTTTGTAATGTTTGAATGTAGGAATTAATAGTTTTACCATATCGGATGGTGGATTCAGCCAGCGATAAGTAGATAGACGGATTTGAGAGAAGGAAGAACTGTGTTGTATCCCATTCTTAGTGCTCCGCTCACATCGAAAGTATCGCCATCAGATAGGAAACAGAAGAACTCCCCTGCAATAAAATAAACTTCATTTAAAACACATATCGTTATTTTACCTTCCCCTGTGGGGACAAGGCTATATTGATTGTGATGTTATAAATAAAAAGGGTTTATGATGGGTAAGTCTTTTTACAACCGCTGACGTGATGCTCCGATGCTAGCAGTTATTTATGAATGATAAAACCTTTAAAGGTAAAAATAAATTAAGTTGAACTGAACAAGTCTGATGGAACTGCTCCCAAACAAAAAATAATTTGTAAATACAATGGAAATATTATACATATTAATTATTTAAAAGAAATTGTAACCGTCTGTTTATCGTGGAATTCCATTTAAATGTGATTTTTTATTAAAAAACCTTTAAAACATTTTTTAAGTTGTTCGTTTAAGACCGGACCGGTTTACAAAACCAGACAAAGCTACGCGTGTTATCAAATATCATTGACATCAAAATACTGGCAGCATGCTACACTACCACCTCTAGCGGTCTGGGCTATAGGCTTCCAGACTGTATCGCTATTATAATAAATGTTTTATTTTCTTTGTAAACAATTTAGCCAGTGAAGTATCTGTAGAACAGACTCAGCATACCTACATTGCGTCTGTGTATTAGAGATGGCAGTCGGTCTGTTAACAACGGATTGTCAATCAGACGAACCGTCCTCCTTCCCACAGCATCAAGCAGGTTTCAGAGGTGATTTCCAAATTCAACTGTTGGACGTACTTGTCATTTGTATAGGATTAGCAGTTGGTCACTAATGAAGAAGCTGCTGTATACAAGACGTCCAGTTTCTTGGAAGTCAGTTTTACTCGGGCTTTATAGAGCCCCTATACTTGATTATTAATTGTTTTTGTGTTTAATTTGTAAAACTCCATTTAGTTTTTATAAATTCCGTGTAAAGTATTTTTAGTTTTTATTATTGTGACAGCTGTTTCGGCGGTAGGAAAACTTATTTTACTTCTGAAAATGTGGTATAAATATAGATTTTAGAACCAATAATAATATAGGAACAAGCAAAAAAACTCAAAAAGTTAAAATCCTAAACATAATGATAGTGGCAAATACAAATGAAAATATGACCACGCCGACTGCAACGCTACCTATATCGGGCAGACGGGAAGGACTTTCTCAACTAGATTCAAAGAATATATACGATGTTATAAAAATAAAACTATTTTTTCAAAATTGGCAGAATATTTGTTAGTGAATAATCACGTCCCGCTTGACAACAACGAGCGTAAACCCGTACATATAGAAAGAAAGGGTCTTAGATTAAATTTACTTGAACAATTAGAAAAAAAAATAAACGAACCAATTTTTTTTTTATGGTATAATATTAATTATACACAGTGGGAACTTATACCCGCTAAGCCACTGCAAGTAGCTTGTCAGCAGGAGTTTATTTCAGCAATATAATATAATACAACAATAAATTACAAT
Source organism: Halesus radiatus (assembly GCA_022606495.2). Classification (NCBI taxonomy): domain Eukaryota; kingdom Metazoa; phylum Arthropoda; class Insecta; order Trichoptera; family Limnephilidae; genus Halesus; species Halesus radiatus. The sequence continues at coordinate 11,420 of JAHDVE020010761.1, read as the reverse complement.
CATCATACAAATGTAGGGCAAAATTATTATATTTAGGCGCATGCATCTTGTGCTGTACATAAGTTGAAAAAAAAATTAAAGAGAAAAAATAATGGTAAAAGCATTACAGTTTTGTTATTGAGATACTAGAGTCCAATTTTATAACACCGATTTAAATAATATTATAAAAAATGTCAATATCATAAAAAATATCAAAATTATAAAAGTACTAATATTATAAAAGTATCAATATTATAAAAATATCAATATTATAAAAAGATCAATACTTTTAAAAAATATCAACATTAATATTACAAAAATATAACTATTACGTAAATATCAGAAATATCAAAGCATCTGTAAGTATTAACACCTCGACTCCGGTGATGGGTCTGATTTGACCCAGTGTTTTTTAAATATAAGATTTTGCCGCAAATATTTCGTTTAGGCTAATTTCCTCTTGTCTATTCTTTTATCAAATATTTACCCACATCTCGACTTAAAAATGATTAAAATCGGACACGTTTTAAATAAGTTATAAGAATAATTGTGTATAAAAACACGCAAAAACTCCATCTTTTCTCAGTTGAATTTGAGCAGCCGACGAAACAGTATATCTCTCGCTCTATCCTTCCATCTTTGTCTCTCGCAGTCCTTAACACGCAGATGTTGTCAACCATTCGGGCACATTTCTAGTATTGTGATTATATTTTTATAACTTTGTTTTAATTTTTTTATTTCGTACCGTACTAACGCAATGGCAAGGCTGATGATGGCGACTTGGAATTCGAAGCATTGGATCCAGAATTTGAAAGTGATCCGGGAGACATATTACTAGAGGAAATATCTGAAAGTGAAAATGGAAGTGATAATGCAGTTAGTGTAGGAAATCTGAGTGAATCCGTTGCAGATCGACTTGTCAAATATCGGATTCCTTTAATTTTTTAATGAAAATTGTTTATTTAAATTTGTTTTGTTGAAAAATAAAAGTTCTAGTATTTTTAACTAAAATGTATGTCATTCAATGGTTTTAATTGTGACAAATAAATGTGTGAGTAAATTAAATACTCAAATAAGAACGCCATTATATAATATTTTCTAATATTTTCATAAGCAATCATCATATAATATCGCTATAAATTTAATTTATTTTCTTTTTACACATCTTTCTATTAGAGGTACAGCAACAAGGAAGAATTAAATAAGTGATTTTATTTCTGGTATTTTAAATAAAACAAGATATACTTGTAAATGCACACCATCGATTTCCCGAAAATGTTAATAAATACAGAAACAAAAAGGTTCGCTTCCACTGACTTCCTGGGCCGAGTCCTTACCCCCCCCCCCCTCCCGCACTGCCCTCTTCATTCCCCTGACCATCGGCGGCAGTTGTCTCAAGACGCGACCGATTTAGTCGTGGTTTTGCTCTCGCGTGGTATCCCCGCGCTGCTGCATATCGAAGAACCGCAACATTTACGGAATACTAATTTCTAAAACATCTATCTTTATACAAGAAACACAAGGGATATGTTGTGAGTTTATGAGGAGTTACATAATATCATATAAAAGTAAGGATATGAACGAAAAATGCATAAAAAAGCCTTTTAATTTCATCATTTCAGCCGGGTCTATCTGGACCCACCATCGCCGAATGTGTTTTATTTTGAACCTCCGGGTATTACGTGTTAAATAAATTAAGAAATAATTTATTTTTTTAAATATACATATATACATAAAACAGCAGTACAGGTTGGTTACAATGAGGATAGACTTAAATATAATAGTAACACCGTAACAGTAAATACACCAGATATCTAGGAGCTATACAACCAAGGAGACCGTCATATTGTTACCACCAATACACAAGGTTACTTTCCAAAAGCCAACACTTTAACATCAGTGAGATCCTAATATATTATAAGATTTATTAAAAAAGTAAGGACATATTCACCACTTCTCAGTATGTTCACATTATCAAAACAATATAACACATTTTAATAAATCAATTAAGAAAACATTATTATTTAAATACGGGGAAACACATTATAAATGTAATAACCTCATAGAATAGAGAATTTTAATTATTTTCTAACTAAATCGGTTTTATCGATAAAAAATCATTATTTTCAAAAACCAAACCAATCCAAACCAAATTAGAATTGGCGTGTGAGTAAATAAAATCATATAAATAAGTCGTCGCAATGTGGATTTACCGCATTTTAAAAATTACCTTGAATGCCGAAACAGCTGTCACAATAATAAAAACTAAAAATATTTGTAGAATTTAATAACAACAATTATTAAATCTCATATATATAAAATATAAAATACCCCTTAGTGAGCTGGCCTGAAACACTCGCCCCAAATATTACAAAGTTTTGGCAGTATTGGAGTATTGAAGATGCTTGTTTTAAGCTGGTTGCACACAGCGTAATATAATATCACAATATATATTGGGGGGGGGGGGGTACGCTATACACCATACAATTGTCACAGATATATGATAGTACCCGTGTGTGACGACTGTATGGGATTGTATGGCGAGCGATGTCGAGAGACATGCCACGCCCAGATATTATATTAAACAGGCATTAAGGTGAAACAAGTCCGGTCTGAAATAAACAAGTGGAATAAAGATATAAATTCAAAATTTGTCAAATAAATGATAATTGCGATGTCTGCCTTATGTGTTAATTTACCATCACTAGTATTTTGACCATTGTTAGCAGCATCATATAAGGATTTCCCACAAACCCAATAAACCTTGAACAGTCTAAAAATGTATCCTGCGGAAAAATGTAATAAATCAACAAAATTAATACTGCTAAAAATTCATCCTGAGAACCAAAGTGAACCATTGTTTGATTTTCATTGTCAAATAAATATCTCACCGTTTTGGTTCTCTACCCCACTTAAAATTCATTGCTCTTGTTACATTGGCATAATTTGTAAATTACTGTTTAATGCATAGAGGAGGAGTATCTGTTTATTTTGAAGAGTTTTATTCAAAACATTTTTTACTTCGTTTTATTTATTTGCTATCGGTTTCTGAACTTATCAATTTATTTATGAAAATTGTTTATGTATATAAAGTAATACGTACATGGTTACATTTCATTGTTTATATTACACTTTATGTATATAAAGTAATACGTACATGGTTACATTTCATTGTTTATATTAAACTTTATGTATTACATTTCATTGTTTATATTACATTTTATGTATATAAAGTAATACGTACATGGTTACATTTCATTGTTTATATTAAACTTTATGTATTACATTTCATTGTTTATATTACATTTTATGTATATAAAGTAATACGTACATGGTTACATTCCATTGTTTATATTACACTTTATGTATGTAAAGTAATACGTACATGGTTACATTTCATTGTTTATATTAAACTTTATGTATATAAAGTAATATGTACATGGTTACATTTCATTGTTTATATTACACTTTATGTATATAAAGTAATACGTACATGGTTACATTTCATTGTTTATATTAAACTTTATGTATTACATTTCATTGTTTATATTACATTTTATGTATATAAAGTAATACGTACATGGTTACATTTCATTGTTTATATTACACTTTATGTATGTAAAGTAATATGTACATGGTTACATTTCATTGTTTATATTACACTTTATGTATATAAAGTAATATGTACATGGTTACATTTCATTGTTTATATTACACTTTATGTATATAAAGTAATACGTACATGGTTACATTTCATTGTTTATATAATTATATTTTACGTTTAAAATTTCACTGACATTTGTTGATACATTTTATAACTAGTCCTCTGATGAGGGGAACTTAATCCACAAAAATTGATATCCTAAATTAATCACAAATTTGATTTAGAATTTCGTTGGAAAGAGTTTTGTGCATTTGAACGGTGGTGAGGCAAAGTATCGACTCAAAAGTTGGTCAGTAGGATTGGGAAGAACGGCCGTAATAGTAAGTAAAAACACGGCAAATACATATTTTGCTTTCCCATGGACAAAATTTAATATGCTATACTTTTACATTCTATAAAACCTTTTTTCTTTTGTTCACCGCCCTACCTTCAGGTAATTTTCTGAAAAATAGGTAAAAATAATCACTTTTTTTGGTCTATTATGAATACAATGTTAGTCAAACTCATACCTGATAATATTTTGTCAAAAAAGCGACTGCACGCTTCGCCTGTCCTTGAAGAACTACTTGTTTAGACTTGATTTCCCGTGTTGTTGGGACGCGCGCGTCGTCATTAAGGTTTGTAGTTATGAGATATATTATTTTTTCTCAAGCGCGTACGTGATACGGGATAGCGCAGAATGGTACAATCAAAGTTTGCGTATAACGTACGTTCATAGGCATAGGACGATTAAAATTCACGAATCGCTCATCTTTGTGCTGCATCCTTTCCAGACCAAACTAAACTTTTCGCATCCAACTATTATTTGTTTTACAATTTTTTTGTTGTATGTTATCTTATTGTTCTCAAACCAACATCTTCAAATTAAAGAACGGATGCAGGAAGTTAAGTGGCCCATGGAATGTTGGATAACAAACTGAACAATACTTCATAAATATCTTCTTTTTGTGATGTTTCCTCATTGCTGAGGATCATGACCCCCTCAGGGCTGCGGACAACACGGAGATATCAAGTTCTTTGAATTACGCGCCTATAAAAGTTTGAGATAAAACTAACTGTTTTTAAATAATTTTACTGTAAGTTACCAACCGCGATGTATGGTAGTGAGGCATGGAACTGGCAGAGGAATCATGAAAGTAGATTGAATGCGGTAGAAAGAGTATCTCTGAGACTAACGTGTGGTAAAACCGTGTATGATCGCGTAAAAAATGCTGAGTTTCGTAAAGAATGCAAGGCTGATATAAGCGTAATGAGCAATATTAATAAAGGGACGCTTAGATGGTTTGGGCATGTAGAGTGAATGAACGAAGAAAGGGGTGTAATGAGAATATATGACGCGAATTTCAATGGAAGAAGAAGACAGGAACGTCCGAGGAAGACATGGCGTGATCAAGTGAATCAAATACTTGAGTCGGACCATGTCAGAAGTCGAAATAATAGAAGAGAATTTATGAGACGCTCTATGAATGTGAATGAAGCAAGAGGTGTATGCCAAGATCGAGTTTGGCTGTCCGTCTTTTCTGTCTACCCTTGCGGGGAATCGGCGTTATAGTTAGTTAGTTATATAATTAGTAATAATAATAATAATACTTGGACGATTTATGTAGCGCCGTTTTTGTGAAAAATCACCTCAAGGGCGCTGTACAAATACTACTTGCTAGGGTTAATCTTATTATGTACATATACAGAAAACATACTTGCCAGGTAGGGCACTCCAGAATAAAACTTAATTAAATTACAATGTTTTGGGCTGAGGTGGTATGACTCGACTAATGATGGCTGCACGCACAGGACACATATATTATAAAACACTGCACATTGCATGACATTGAAGTTAGTGTTTAAATCCTATTTGTCATTGGTATTATATACATTAGAAGGTTATTGACAAAAGAAGAGTGGGTGCTTATTTGAAACATGATTTTATTTGAGATTTTGAGATAATAATTATTTACATTTACGAATAATAAAATTATTTATTTATTAGGTAACTGAACCATTCATGGATGTGACTGTCCGAAGAGATGAGTTTTGACCTGAATTCTGTAGAGTCTTTAATCAATCTTAGATCGTATGGCAGTTTAGTCCGAGCTTTAGGGCCTGCAACGCTGAAAGCTCGCTCACCAAACTTAGTATCTGGTGTGCACTTTGGTTCGTTCAGCCTCCCGATGGCCGATGCCGTCGCTGATCTAAGAGTTGACTGGCGTGAATTGGAATTTTCTGGGAAGCAGAGTCCCGATAGGTAAGCCGGGGCCATCCCGTTAATTGATTTAAATACCATTCAGCAAAGCTTGAACTGGATTCTTTCAGGACATGCCAGTGCAGATTTTTAGATGTTCTGAAATTTGGGAGTATTTAGATTCGGCTGTAATTAGTCTTGCCGCAGCGTTGAAACCGGATTGTAATTTATTAGTACTATAAGTTTTAAGTTTTTCCAAACATATGAAACATCTCTACCAATAATTGTTGTTTTAACCATTTTTCTTATAAATGCGTTCAGTCAACGTTCTACATAGCAAATACCATTAAGGCGCGTTCTCACCTCAACTCCCAAAATAATGTTTTCTATGCAATAGATTGCCCGATAGAAATATAAGGCTAACGAAAATTGCAGTCGATTCAACGAATCGACTACAATTTTCGTTCTATTCTATACCGGTAATGGTGGTAATAAAACTGTGTAAACGGCAATAAGGAACTCCAGTGAAAATATAATGGTTTTTAAAAATATATTCAATTTTTAATTTTTTTATAACTTATTGAAGTTTGTAAACCTCATTGTAATATTTAATCATTGAAGAAAATAATATTAACACATCCCAAATGAACCACGAAACCGAAAAAACAACAGAAAATAAAACGATTTCAGTAGCATCTGGAACTGGGAAGTTTAAAACTATTTAATTTATTCAACCTATTTATGTTAATACCTGTCTACTGTCACCGGCTGTTTGTCAAGTTCACAGATGCGCACGCGTCAGTTTTCGAGCATGCGTAGAACACTGATGGAAGCTATTGACGCAAGCGATTCTGATTTGCTTTTCAAATATAATTTAAAGTTATTAATTGATAAACTAAAGTTTTTTTTAAAGACAAGATTTTTGTGCATAGTGCAAAGGGTAACGGTAGAGCATCTGACCGGATATCAGAAGGATGCAGGTTCGAGTCCTGTCGGCGACATTTATCTTTTTTCGGAAGGTTTTTTCAATTCGGATGAGTGATTCAGGCTAATAATTATTGTTTATAAAAATAATTTAAAGCTTTAAAGGACTTGAAAGACTTTCTTTGAACGCTGATAAATTGTTAATTGGTTTGCGGATATGAATGGATTTTTGCACTTTGGTACAATGCACCTACAATAGTAACGAAACGCTGATATTCTACAATGTTTCATTCAATTAAAAGCAGTTAAATTTGAGTATAAAGTTCTCGAAGTTTTGTATGGAATCCATATAATATCGATTACCGCCTATTGAACCGCTAATCCGACTGCTCGTGTGACGTCACACCCAACAAGCCATAGATTTCGTGCGTTTTGATAGACTTTAAAAAATTGAAACTTTAACAATTATTTTAACCATGAAAACGAACTTAAATAAAATTAATGAGCAGAAAATTAACAATTTAAATTTAAAAAATGGACTGGAGTTCCTTATTTCTACGCGATCGCCGTCATCTGGGCACGTGTGTAGGGCCAGTGCAGTCATTCCGATGGGATATAAACACATAATAATAATATTTTTAGAACATTATAGAAACTACGAATGCTTCTGCAACCTTAAATCAACTGAGTGTCAAGGACGGAACAAAAAAGAAATCGAACTTATGAATTGTTGAAGGCAGAAGGCGACCGCAGGTTTGACAATCGATGACGCAAAAATGAAGATTAATATTTTTAATAAATTAATTAAAAATTACCTTATAAACACCACTTTATTAATACATAAATCTCAATATGTTTCGAAAGCGATGCTTTCCTCATCAGGACGTACAGAATACAAAAATAATTATTTTTATTTTTTTGGTATTTTTTTGCTTTTTTGTTTTCTTTGTTTAGTGATGAGGAAAGCATCGCGTTCCAATCATGTTGATGTGCATATATTAATATAGTGGTGATTACAAAGTAACGTTTAACTCATTTATTAATAATGACGCCACAAAGCGAATACCAATCTTTTGAAGAAATTATTAATAATTTTATTTATTATTTTAAACATTAACAATGTATGTTTGATTAAAAAAAATTTTTTTTTTTATTAAAATGCGTTTACTGTTTTCTAGTTTATTTTAAAGACCTCTATTTTAATTTTTTTTTATTATTAAAAATAAATTATAATTAAAAATGAAACAAAAATTAAAACTGAAATGTAATTCTGCAAAATAAACTTGAAAACAAAAAATAAATAATGAAGATAAAAAATATTCCTAGGATAATTTTTTTTAAGTTCGACGAATACAAGTGTATTGAAATAGAGTAGAGTCCGACTTTGTATATTAGACAAGAAATGAGGGCTCTGCGATCGGGTATATCATTTAAATGAACATTGAAATGAACAAAAATTAAATTACGGAAAACGTAAGATAACTAATTATGATGTTTTGCATAATTTCTATGATAACAATAATAATTATATAATTCGTTATTCCAGAAGGTTGCGTGGCAGCGAAATGCAATACGTTCCATAATCCCAGGTACATGTCACACACAGATAGGATTGAGAAAATACAAAACCGTTTTCTACGACACCTCGATTTTCAGGAGGAGTCAGCCGCGTTTTTCGGGATTTCGTCACTAGAAAGCCGCAGAAATTCCGCAGACGTACTGTCTTTACAAAAAATAGCCACCTCTGCGATAGATTGCCCTGAATTACTTGAACGAATCCAATTAAGAGTGCCCAATAGACAAACCAGACAGAACCACACACTAAACATACCTCAATGCAACACTAACTCAAAACAAAACACCTTTATTCAACGCGCTTCACAAAATTTTAAGACTTATTATTTATTATTTTAAGACTGAGTTCGACTTATTCAACTCAGCCCCTTATAATTTAAAACCAAAAATCAATAAATAACATTCACACAATACATATTACTATACACAAACTAGATCCTTTCCCCTTCCCTTCCCCTCCCTCCCATTATCCTAACCTCATAGAATAACCTTGTAACTTTTTTCTTCTCTTTTTTTTTAAATTAAATAATTTAAATACTTAAGTGAAAACCTATTATTGGTTCATTTTTTAAATATATTTGATAAATGTAATTATTGCTGTAAACTGTTGGTTTTCCAAATAAAATAAAATAAAATAAAAAATAAGTAATTGTGACAAAAACAAAACAAAAAATAACAATAGTTACGTGAATTAAGGGGAAGAAAAAAAGAAATGAAAAACATTCAAAAAGATTACTCAGTAAAATATGCAAAATAAGTTCATTCACTAAGAAGAGAAAAAAAAATGAACACGTTTGTGGTGGATATTTGATGGTCTCCCGTCTCCAAAGGGCCATCAAGGGAGACTCCATCCATGTAGCTGTGGCAGTAATGATGTGGTATTCTTGGATTGGCGTACTCTGCACCATAGGCTTCCCATGCGGTGGCCGAGAAGTGCCCAAAAATACTATACTCGTAAGGCCAGGAACATTTCTGTAGCGCTGCAGTATCTCGGTAGACGGAATAGTTGGCGATATGCATTATTGTAGGTGACTTTTATCTTTTGCCATTGGGATGAAGTATCTATAAAACTATCTGTCAAATTCGAATGTGAACAAATTTGAATCTGAGATACCAAATTAACACTGTTAAGAGCTTGGTATTGCCATAGTAAAAAATAAATGTATTCTATGAAATAGATGGTAGAATATATAAAGTCGGAACTCAGCATTATGGATTTAAAATTTAAAAAAAAAAAATTCTAACAAAACTATTTAAAAAAGCACGTCAATATTTTGTACATATAATGTACGTACTGTAACGATAAAAAAGTTTATTCTGTAAATCCCGATTTGGGCGTAAATAAATAAATAAATATTTGCTGAAGATAGATGTTATAAATCGTGCGAATTGAAGGTGGTATTTCATTTAACAATTCTACTTGAATAACATTAAATAATCTAATGTGTTCACTGGCTCAAATGTCCGGAAAGAATCCAGTTCAAGCTCTGCTGGGTGGTATTTAAGCCACTTGCTTTTCGGAACTGTGTATTCCTAAAAATATCAATTCACGTCAGTCCACCCTTAGGTCAGCAGCGTCATCAGCTATCGGCAGGTTGAAGGAACCAAAGCGCACACATAATACTAAGTTCGGTGATCGTGCTTTCGGAGTGTCAGGACCTAAAGCCAAGAATGAACTCCATTGAATTCAGAGAAAAACTTAAAACGCATCTTTTCAGACAATCATATCGATAAATGGAAAAAAGCACACGTAAATTGATTTGCCAGGCTAGCCGGTAGTCAGTTATATAATAAGGAAAAAATTCACGCACTGTGCGCAAATGCTTCCACAGCCCGCAACACTGTAAAAACTAAATGTGTAAAAATGTTAATATTTATAAAAAACTTCTTATGTTTTAAAGATCATTTTATGAATATTCTCCAGTCCTAAATATTATATATATTCAAATAAAAAACAGCTCTTCTCGGGCCACCAATCTTCCAATAAATGTAATATAAATAGGAAAGGGGGATAAAATAGCACCTGTAAAAATCATACATTGTCTAAGCTTAACTTGCCTAATAAAACTGTTTTTCTGAATCGCCTGCCAGGTAAGTATTTTTTCTATATCTGTGTGTACATAATTAGATAGAGAATGGGAAGTAATATTTGTACAGCGCTCTTGAGGTGATTTTTCACAAAAACGGCGCTATTCCAATCATCCAATTGTTCTCAATGTATTAGGTATTACCGCTTCGCATCACGGGTCCTTTGATGACCTTATATTATAAACCTTATTCAGGTAGACACGTTGAGCACCTTCGAGCCGCTTCATCAATAAAACGTTTTGTAAAAAAAGACCGACAAAAAGTTACTACGGCAATCAACTTTGGCCGAGTCGCTGAGCTGCTTTGATAAGTGTTTCGGTAAACTTCGGAAATATTCGGGAAGGTTCGTAAATCTCACGCTCGCGATTGGTCGACGGCTCGCGACCAGAACTGCTGCGGGGATATTAGTATTTCCATTGGCGGGTTGTGATTTATTTATTTTCCTGCTGACAGAAGTTCAGCGGGTACAAGTTCTCATTGTGTGTTAATAATTGTACCGTTTATGCAGTGTACCGTTTATGCAGTGTACCTGTGATACAAATAACTAGCTAATAAACCATCACGCCGTTTCCTCGCGGGGGGTAGGCAGAGGGGACGGACCACCAAACAACTCATTTTGGCATACACTTCTTGTTTTATTCACATTCATACATTCTCTTATATTATTCCGACTTCTGAGATGATATTCGATTCACTTGATCATGCCATGTCTTCCTAGGGCGTCCCCGACTTTTAGTATATATGGTATTAGACCTGACGAAGTTTGATTGTTTCATTTGATAATAATGGTAACCCACAAAGTGGTGGCTTCACACAATAGTATAAAAATGTTTTGTTTAAACCAATATTTAACATATAAATATCAACTTGTTTTTGAATCGAAGCTTCCTTCATCAGGATTCAGATTATACAAAATTTTGTTTAAACAAAACATTTCCTAGCCATTTTGTTAGAAATATTATTACTCAAGAAAACATTACTTTGAATAAGAGGCAAAACTTATAAACAATA
>JAHDVE020010760.1:0-13090 GCA_022606495.2 Halesus radiatus | reverse complement strand
TAATAATAATAATTAGTCCTGCGCAGTCGCAGTACACGAGTAGTTTTAAGTTTCCTTTCACATCACCATAAAAATCCCCTCACGTAAAGTTTCAATAGAAAATCCATTTTTGCAATTATCCTAGAGTCAGTAAACTCATTGTTTGGGAACTCTGTCAATAAATAATATCCAAGTCCAAGGCACCATCATGATGATCACTTGACTGATCTCTGCGTGAGGGACAATCTTACTCGAAAGCAAATCACCCTCAGGTCTGCCAAGTCTGATGCGTCGAACAGACTGGTTGAACCCTTTCGTACGAGTGCTCTTAAATTTGGGGACAGCGCGTTTAACGTACTGGGTCAGAAAGCAATTTCGGAACCTTTAGGAATAGTCTAAAAGCATATCTATTTAAAAGGGGGCTACAAACTTTAACAAAATATAAACCGCCCTTGGGGTGATTTTATTCCCTAAACGGCGCTATAGAAAAATTGACCATTTCTTATTATAAGCGTTGTTGTATTGAACTTTTATGGCATTGCATTGTCCTTGGTTATTGGCTTGGGTATGACTAGACGGAAGGAAAATGGATATTGTTCGTAGAGTAAAATAATTGGTACATATTATTACAAACGACCTAAAGGACATTGATGATATGGAAAGACAACGATTTCCGTTAAAGCAGGTATGCTGTTGAGGCGTTTTCACTTTTGCAGCACAAATGTCAAAATACTCTAACGCATCTCTGCACACGTCAGAACTGTGGGTAGATTACACTGCATCCAACAATAACGCATATCGCCAACTATTCCGTCTACTGAGATACTGCAGCGCTACGGAAATGTTCCCGTAGGGACGAGTGCACTATTTTAGGGCACTTCTCCGCCACCGCACGGGAAGCCTATGGGTGCAGAGTACGCCAATCCAAGAATACCATCATTACTGCCATGACTGTCTGATGGAGTTCCCCCCGATGGCCCCCTGGAGACGGAAGACCGACAAATATTCACCATAAACGTTTTTCATTTTGAGTTAATTCATATTTTTTTATATTATTTTATTTTATTTTCCTTTCCTTTTTTATGTATTGTTAATTCTCTTCACAGGGCTGGTGCATCTATAGAACCTCCTCGCTAGCATACCTCCTCGTATGCCATTCAGTTTAGATATATGTGACTTGTTTACCTTAACCTCCCTCAGGCTCATGGCCTCGTCCCAGGAGTAGTACTTCCTTTTCATCCTCTTGATGGCCACCTTTTCCCCCGTGTCTCTCCTTTGACCGAGCACCACGCTTCCATACGTGCCGTCCCCCAGCTGGTTCAGAGTGATGTACCTGTTCATGGCGGCCCGTGGATCATCTCGTCATCGTGAGAGGTCTGTGAATCAACAACAAATAAAACATTTTTTACTGGGTTTAAAAATATTTTGTTCCCGCGTAAAACTGTACTGCATCGAAAATAATTTAAAGGGCAAAGAAAAGGTTTCCAGGAGGACATTGTTGTACGAGTATTTGAAGCTATCCTCTAAAACATACTTTATATCTGCTAATAATATTTGTCAGCCAAGACCTACTTAACCCCAATAGACCTACTCTATTTGTCTTTACGAGTAAGAAATCATATAGCCTGGCAATAAAATATAGACATTAAATTAATATGGCACCACCAGCTACTCAATTTTTCTCAGATTTATTCCTCGCATTCATATTTTTCACATTCGAGTTTAACAGTTCTTTTTAAAGAAAAAAGTGAAACAATATAAGTCGATTTTGTTTTTTTTTTATTTTAGTTATAATTTTAATCCGTGAACTTGGTTTGTTCTTTTATTTATTTATCTAACACCTAATGCATGGTTATTTCGATACATACATTTCAGAAATATAAAAAAAAATTGCCTTTCCGTGTAATTATCTTCCTTGCGAAGGGTTAAATAATTTTAAAAAGTTTAAAGTTATAACATAAAATTACCTTAAATTGTGATGTAGAATCATCTCCTTTCAGAAAGCACCACTAATTTCTAAGCACCATTTGGAAAGTAAAAAATATGCACTTACATAAAAATACATTCATATATCTGTGAGCCCTCTTAGAGTTGCCATTTAAAACCTTTTAAACGATCGCAGAGCTTTAATTTTGTGTCCACCATAAAAAGTCAGATTGTACCTACTCATAAATTTAGTTATATGTTGTATTTATACTCATATATTCCTAATAAAAAACTAAGATTTCTGTCATTAACGACCAAAGCAGACCCTCAGAGAGTCAAGTATTTCTTGCACGTGGAGCTCTGTTGTTGATTTTTAAAATATAATTTTTTTAATCAGATTTTTTTGTATTTTGTAAAAACATCACAATATTTTCGAAAATCGTAGCGTTTTATTCTCCGCCTTAATTGTGATGTCTCGAAGCTAAGCAAGTTCCTCTTCTGGATTTTTTTTTAAACACTGTATTTTTTTTTAAATTTACGAACTTTTTATACGAAGAGGCAAACAAAGCACTACAAGTATAGGAGTGATTTTAAGATTATTTTTTATTTTATTTTATCGACGATACTCAATCTATATCTCAATCGTTTTACAGATTAGCCGACGATGAAAAGTAAGTACCTACCTACGTATTTATTATTTAAAGGGTGGGTCCCCCACGTGATTTCCTTCTATATATGCATAATGGAGGCCAATCGAAAAACAATTGATGTACAGAATCTGTTATAATAATAAAGGCATATGATGAAATGAATAAAGCTTGTTTACGAAATTATTCAGAGACCGATATCGACGCATCACGCATTAGTAACTTAGTATACTACCTACCTTTACTTTATCAAAATTGATTGCTTATCGTCTCATCGTTAAAGCAATTGATCAAACACGCGTAGGAATTTATCTTTCAACTCCTCGTAAAACGTAGAACATGCTAATGCCAAACTAATGTTTCCCCCGACAAAGAAGCGATCGAATTTTCAAATAAATAATAATTTGAGAAACATGTCGGCGACCGGGTAATAAATAAAACGGTTTCACCTGCTCGTCCGACTGCCTTGGAAGTTATAATATAACCTGACAAGAAAAATCAATAGACAAAGTGATATTCCCATTGTTTGAGGCTTTGATACTCGGACACGAAACGGTAAATGTTTAATTGTAAATGCCAATTATTATTCTTGCTATAGCTTGCTTGAAAGGTGTTTATTTTCCCAGGGGAGTTTCTACGTCTCAAGCGGCGAACTGGTGGTAAAATCCACTATCGTACAATCTTTAATTATTTCCTTTTCGTGATTATATTTAAGCAAATTATATTTGGGAATAGTGATCAATTATTTCCCTCGGGGTCTCTCTCTCCTGTGTGGAACTAAAATATATATCGACGGTCCCAACGAACAATCTCAGATATGCAAAAGGCATCTTCTTATTAGAGCTGTTTAAAGTTTCGTTTCTATGTGTTTAGAGTTTTACGTCTACATTTTTGTTATTTTTGAGATAAAGAAATATAGTGTTATTTTTGAGATAAAGAAATATAGTGTTATTTTTGATATTTTGCATAAACCCCTATTTATTTCATTAGAAAAACATATTATTGTAACTACTACAGCTCTTATGCAAAGTTACCAATTTACACGTCTATTGTTCGTTTGAACCGTCGATATATATAATTTATATTTTTTTTTACATACTATTATAGATATGTGCTATTAGTGGTGATGTAGGTAACTATATTTACTGTTGTATTTCCGATTATACTGAAAGTAACTTTACAACCTAACTGTCCCAACTACCAGGAGCTAGTGGGAATATGGCATCCCCAGTTGAAGTATGTTGTGAGGCTTAAGAGGAACGGCTGCGCGGCCTGTTTCATACAAAACTTAATTTTGGATTTGAGGTTAAAATACTCACCTAAATCTAAAGATCATTTTTCATCAAAAAGTATAGTAAATATCTAGTACGGATTAGAAGTTATTTATGTATTTTTGTTTTACATTATGAAATATAGGCCACCAAAGGAATTGATTTTTTGCGATTTTAGAGGCACCTTTAACAATTATTTGGGGCTAACGGTGAAAAGTTTTACCCCCGTCTACTTTGAAAATATATATATTAAAATAAGCATTACGGTGGACTTTAAATGAAATTAAAAACGACCAATTTACGTTGGAACACAAATTTGCCGTACATAATTTAAAATATCGACACGAAATTTTTTTTTTTTAATATTTTTATTTGCGTGATGGCAAATATGATAATTTAAAAAATATATATAATTACTAATATTTCAAAATTTAAAACAAAAATACTTCTCACCAGTACTAGATATTTGCTAAAC
Organism: Halesus radiatus; assembly: GCA_022606495.2. Taxonomy (NCBI): domain Eukaryota; kingdom Metazoa; phylum Arthropoda; class Insecta; order Trichoptera; family Limnephilidae; genus Halesus; species Halesus radiatus. Next base: position 8,792 of record JAHDVE020010760.1, on the reverse strand, counting down.
CTTTAATTAAAAAAATATATCATTCAGTTTGGATGGGTATTTTGGCCTCAAATCCAAAATTAAGTTATGTATGAAACAGGCAGCGCAGCCGTTCCTCTTAAGGGAGTGGGAGGGATAGGACATGGGACGAGGAAGGTTGGGAAGTACCTGGCTATTCAGATATGGTCACTAAATACGGTGATATCCATTTCAAGCAACGCAACCATCCACTGATCGATGAACGCAACGTTTCGATTTTGAATGGTGGTCTTTCACCAGTGCGATACTGATAGTAACTATCACTCTGGAACATGCCACAAATAAAATTATTGTTTTTTCGATACATTATTCTCTATTCTAGTATTTATTTATTTATTTAACGCCCGTAAGGCTCTTACAAACATAATACGAGTACATGTCGTACAATAGATGATTTGAGATCATTTTTTTTATCAATATTCACCTTCAAACTAAAATACACGTCTTTTTAAATTTTTTTTATTCGTTTTCACAGTTAAATTATTTTTCAAAGATTCTGTTTTTTAAACGTCCCCAAAACGGGCAGAATTCGAGAGGTAGCGCGTGACGTAATCCGTACTGAAAGATACCCGTCAGAAGGACAAAATGTATGGAGATTATTTATTGTCCAAATTAAAATTGGGTGGGAGTAAATAAAATCATATAAATAATTTGGCCTAATCACAAATTGAATATGGCCTTGAACGCCGAAACAGCTGTCACAATAATAAAAACCACAAGACTGTAAATGTAAAATGCATAAATAAATGAATAGATATCGATGATTACTATACATGGTTTGTTCGAATCCGCGACATCTGGATCCGTAGTTGAGGATTTCACCCACTTGGCCACGGAGATCGGCTCAGTTCATGTAAAACAATTGTACATTTTAACAAAACAATATATTAAGTACAAAATAAAATACGAATTTTTAAATCTTTACGTTTAATAGTGATATTAATCAGCGTTGAGAAAATACCTATTCAAAATATTCAAACAATGAAATAGAAAAATACGAAAAACGCCAGGTGGCACCTAAAATCTTTTTGCTTTTGTGTGTTTCTCTTTATAATATTAGTTTCATGACCGAAAAAATATTTCATTACGTTATTGATTATTGATACTAGTTGTTAATTTAATTTGAAAATAACGATAACACTGAAAAAAAACAATAATGTTATTATTTAACGATAAGCTTTGTGTGGAGTTTGGGGTATAATTTTGTTATTGGGTTGGCTTTTTTGGTCAGTCGAGGGCACCCGCCACTTTACCGAACCGTTTTAGGGACCCGGGCCGCTATTCCCTTTCTTTTCAAGGAAGATTCCTTACGTTTTTCCTTAGGGTTAAAGCCTTCTTACTTAACTGCGGTTCCGGTTCTATCGGATGACAGCTGTCAGCTGAATTCAGCGAACGACATTCATCAAAAATGTCAATATTTGCGATGTTTTAACAAGAGAAAATCTCAATATTTAAGATGTTTTAACGAGAGAAAAACTTAATATTAAGTATGTTACCAATTACGTTATTATTTGCTTTAAACATAATTAGCTAGTAAACATTATTAAACATTATATAGATGTTGACATTTTTGACAATTCACGTCAAGCGGCATTGAAGAGAGTCGGTACGACCGACCGAGTCCAATGAATTCGATTCCGAAGGCAGTGGCTCACTCCGAGTTCGCAAATCCGGATTCACTCGTTTCGAACTCACACTCAAGGAACGGCAAATGTTTTGGGTTGGAGTCAGAAACGAAAGGCGTCCCTATTCATTAGTGTAATATGAACGATTTTTGATTTCGGAACGGCGGACCTATGCGGACCGAAATGAATGAAGACCGAGTCCGAGGAATCGAGTCCATGTGGGTAAACTCGGAACTGGAACCGAGTTTTTAAAATAAGTGGAATGACCCAACTCTTCGGTCGGCACAAATTCAAATGTCACTTTTGGAACTAGAGACAAAAAAGGTCATTACTATCTAATGAGGTAGGTATCTTTTTATAAAACGTGATTCTTTATGATTGATATTTAAAAATAAAATAAAAATGTATTAATGTGAATTATAATACAATGTAATTGTTATTAAAAGTTTAAGTTCAAAACCTTATGTCACTTGAAGATATTTCATCAATTTGTGTTTTCAAATAATCTCTTGACAATCTATTCAGGATCTTTTTACTATGTCTCACCGGAATTCCGCAGTTAATCAAGAAGTCTTTAACCCTAAGGAAAAAATAGCGCCCCTGGAGGCCGATTCTGGTTCTTTGTAAGGTAAATTCAGAGGGGGTATTTATGCTATTTAAAAATAATAAAAAATGATTAAAATGCATTATAATATAATGTAGTTGTTTTAAAAAGTTTTGGTTTAAAACCTTGTGTCATTTGAAGATATTTCATCAATTTGTATGTTTGAATAATCTCCTAAAAATCTATTTGGGAGTTTTTTACTATGTCTCTCCGGAATTCCGCAGTTAAGTAAGATGTCTTTAAGCCTAAGGAAAATGATAAGGAATTTTTCTTAACCAGAATAGGCCTCCTGAATGCTTTTGGACAGATATGAGGCCATGATTATACTTAAAGATAAAGGTACCACCCATAAAAAATATGTTTTCGAAGATTAATTCACATATAAGAATAAGCATGTGTTAAAAAAATAATAAATAATTTTTTTTCATCATAATAATGAACTTTATTATAGTTGTGACCGATAATTATTAAAATTAATTTTACAATGGTTTTTAGTTATTGCCATATAATAAATAAGAACACAAGAAATACGATGTGGTTGAGGTGACTCAAAAGTCTGGCATTTCGGGCCTTAAAATTTCTAGCACAATTTTTTTTTTACCATTTCATTTCTATCAAATGGAATGGTAATATGCAATGCAGGTAGTGTAAGAGGCAGAACGGTGTGCTCTCATTGGCTCCCTCGACATTTGAACTAAAAGTTACCAAGTCACAGGTACACCGGCTTCCATTTAAATCTACATTAAGGCATTTCTATGTGTGTTATTTATTCTCTGATTATTGTAATTACTAAATACTTAATCACCTTTTTACAGGTTCTTTTTGTACAGATATAGCTTAAGTACCTACCTACGCATTTCCTTAAAAAAAATCAGTAAGTGTTTTTATTATTTAGTAAAACATTCCTACCCTAATGATTGGTATTTATACCATGAGCGGATATCGGTATATTTTAACATGGTTTATATTTATACATTACTAGTTAATATGTGTACCCGGCCTTGCTGGGGATTTTTAAAACTTATGTTTTAACAAAGTTATGAAGTTGTGATTTCTTGCTTGTCGTTTGGGTGCCATAATTTATTTGACAGCAAAAGTAATGCCTTGTAACGACTATTACTATCTCTAAACAAAGAAACAACAAAACATTCCATTGAAAATTTTATTTCATTCCAAACATTTATTTTTTCAAAATATATCCAAATAATAAAGTTTTTTAGTGGGTACCTACTTGTGTTATTCATTTTCAAAATATTCTACCCAAACAAACCTTTTTTCTTTTGATAACGTAATCTGTGGCTAACCAGAGTGGTATATCTATGGGATAACCTCAATACAACATGGCGGGTTCAATGTTTTTCATACTAATTTTAAAACGTAATAGCAACAGTTTACGTATTGGATTTCATTCAAACTACTCTATAAACCTTCCCGGCACTATATGAACAAACTGAGCTGATTGCATGAAAATATATTAACACTTTTTTTAAAAGTACCACCAGGTTTTTTTAAACTTTTAGCACTGAATATAGAATTCCTAGAAGTATCATATACGAGGTGTGTTCAAAAGAAAATGTGAATTTTGAATTTTCGCGGGCTGTGTAGATTCGATTATCGATTTTTTTTGTTATGTTGGTACACATATGTTTGTCATATGTTAGCATTATCAGCCATTTTGGATCAGTGGTCTGTTTTTGACAACTGGAAAGGTTAGTCACGTTTTTGGGTGTTCATCGATTTTTTACTTTAGGTTCGTTTTCTGAGGCATCGTCAGTCTGATTGAAGTGAAATTTTAGATTTGCTTTATTTTCTATGTCCTCATTAGTTTTTCTTAAAAAAATCCACAAAATTGATTCTTTTTAGAAAAAAATTGTTAATAATTGTTAATCCTATGGTGGAATTTCCTAGTTTTGGTCGGAACTTGATAGCCGTTTTCTGGGGCATCATTAGTCCAATTGAAGTGAAATTTTAGATTTGCTTTGTATTTTTATGTCCTTATCAGCATTTCTTAAAAAAAAAATCGATGTTTTTAGATTTTTTACAAAATCTTTTTTTAGTAAAAAATCGAAGAAAAAACAAAACGTGACTAACCTTTCCAGTTGTCAAAAACAAACCGCTGATCCAAAATGGCTGGTAATGCTAACATATGATAAACATATGTGTACCAACATAACAAAAAAAATCGATAATCGAATGTACAAAGCCCGCGAAAATTCAAAATTCAACTTTTCTTTTGAACACACCTCGTATACTGAATTGAAAATAAACTTTACTGAAACTGATGGATAATTCCAATATTACTTTAATCACTTTCAATCGAAGTAAGTAAGGGTAGATTTACCTTAGGTAGGAAGTACCTGGCTATTCAGATCTGGGGCCCGATTGCGGTTATTTTTAAGAATCAAACATTGTCCTTATCCTAAGGGTTAAAGACATTTTGCTTAACTGCGATTCTGATTCCATGTCAATGACATATACATTTTTTAAGGAAGTTTGTGGTTTAATTACGACAGTATTATGAAAAACTTTAGGTGCATTACACACATTTAATACGTGCAGTTTATTATTTCTTGCTTTACACGAGTAGTTCATTATAGGTTTTAGAATATGAATATTTTTTATCTGACATTTCGGGCTTTTGGTAAATGTACTTTACAAACATTGAAATTTCGTTTAATCGGTTAATTTAATAGCATTATTGTGCGACAAATAACTCAAGTCAATATTTACGATTATATTTTTATTTTGCTAAAACTACACAAATATCGATATTTTTAAAGAATGTCATTCGCTGAATGACAGTTGTCATCCGAAAGTACCGTAATTGCATTTAAGCAAAAAGTCTTTAAGCCTGAAGATAAGGACAATGTCTTATCCTTAAAAATAAGCAGAACTTGGCCCCTGGTCACCAAACACGGCTAGAACCATTTCAAGCAACGGTTTAATTCTGAATTGTGGTCTTTCACCAGGGCTTCCTGCCGCCCGTAAATATTACAAACCCCGTTCATAACTTTGATACTTTACTCCGTAGGCGTTCTTATATACCGGAATATTTATATTTTTAAATGGGTTCTGTCAGAATGTACGGAGAATTATTAATAATAAAAAAGCTTCTACTTTTATCTTTCTTATCAGACATGGAAATATAGTTTGGCAATAAAATGTTGAAAAAAAAAATATTTTCATTACTGTGTTTTCCACCTAATTTATTTTTATTTTGATTTTAACATCTAAATGCCTTCTTTAACGGTCAGCATCAAAAAATCCCCAGTTTGTAGTCTGCTAATGTAAAAAATATCATGCATGATTTATCTGTAAAATCTGTACGGGTAGTTAGGAAAGTGTATAAGGCTTCAAAAGAGAAAAATCTTGAAAACGTAATCTTTTTATTTCTATATGAAATACGTAGTTGAATTTTATGTAAAACGTTCAAAATTGCCGGGACGGCATGTATTTCATACAATTAAAAATATTCTTTTTTTGAGGCTTTTTGTCTTTTGAAACCTTACGCATTTTCATAATTACTTGTGTATAATTTACATGTAAATCATTTGTAGTATTGCTTGGGTTAGCAAACATTTAAGTGGTGTTTAGGGCCATTTTTGAGTGCTGTCCCTTAATGTATACAATTCTAAAGTATAGAAAAGACACTTTTCCGTGTAATTATCTCGCTTGTAAAGCGTAAAAGAAAACTGTTCGATTTTTTAATTACTTTAGAATATCAGAACATGATGTATTATCATCAGCTCTGCTTTCTTAAAGCAGTTACCACTATTTCTGAACACCGTTATAAATTTACATCATTTTTGTTGCTATTTAAAGTAATTTAGACGATTGCAGTGGCCCTTCAATTTGTATGCATCTATTTGTCAGAATATAAACGTTATTTTTAGTCTATAATAGCTGAACAAAATTAGTTGTAAAATTCGCGTATAAGTAGTCTAATGTAGGTCACCTGCAACGTACCAACTACTAGCCACCCAGTTCTCGCCAAGTAGCGAACATGCTATAACTCTTAAAGCATCCCCTTCCGCATTCGATAACGTAAGTAACGGAAATATCTTGCTTGGAAAGGGGACATTTGCGTGGAATTTGTAAAGCCAAGTCATCTTCTTTAATACTACTAGCTCAGCAGAAAACTAACAAGACTTTTCGTTTATTAATTTAACATTATCAATACACCATATTATCCTTAGAAAACTCAAAACGATATCTCTTTTTGGTAAAGTGATGAGAGAATCCTTGACATTCCATTCCATCTCTCATTCACAGTCACTACGTTACTCAGTACATATTGTATATGGATACAGAAGCAAATTGGGCTCCACTTCATAAAATTCGAACGAAATCACACACTCCTTATGTAGGTGGCAAAAAGGTTGAAATTTCCGTTTACCACTTTCAATTTTCGCAAAAAAAAATGTCACAAAAATTCGTGTTTTATTTTATTTTGCAAACCTCAGGCACAAATATTAAAATGTTTTTCGGTCATATTCTAAAAACCTCAATTGGCCACAATTAACAAACAATATGACAATACCGAAAAAGGGTTTTCAAGTAGTAGATTTTGAACTACCCTTTTTTTAGTACTGATACTTTATTATTTTCTAGGCTTATAAAAAAGACTCAAAAGGCCAAGGTGTGTTCTATTTCCAGTATTTAATTAAATCATCTATGATATTTCATACCAAAAACGTATGATTTTACATTACTTCGCCTTGCATCGCCTAAATTAAAAAGGAATTCAAATTTTAATATACGAATAAATAAAAGGTAAGTTCACACAAGTCACAAAACTCAAGTCTTTTGGGAAAACAAAGCACAGAAGTTACGTTTCACTTTTATGGCATTTTCCCATGCGATCCCATAGTGAGTCTATTGAAAAAAAATCATTAATATTTCCGTTTTACTGAGAAAACAAACAAACGGAGGAGTTTTGGAATTAGTCATTATTTGTAAGTAGAGCAATAATTTTATTTCGCGTCCTTTTGTGTAGAATAATAATTTACATAACTAAAACCTCATGGCTTTGATTCAAACTGTCAGAAGACGAAAATTCGTGACTTTTAGTTTAAACAGTCAGAAACCGAAAGTTAATGGGGTTAAGATTCAAACCGTCAGAAGACGAAAATTCGTGACTTTTAGTTTAAACAGTCAGAAACCGAAAGTTAATGGGGTTAAGATTCAAACCGTCAGAAGACGAAAATTCGTGACTTTTAGTTTAAACAGTCAGAAACCGAAAGTTAATGGGGTTAAGATTCAAACCGTCAGAAGACGAAAATTCGTGACTTTTAGTTTAAACAGTCAGAAACCGAAAGTTAATGGGATTAAGATTCAAACTGTCAGACGATGAAAATTCGTGACTTTTAGTTTAAACAGTCAGAAACTGAAAGTTAATGGGGTTAAGATTCAAACTGTCAGACGATGAAAATTCGTATTAAATAACATATTTTGTATACACTGTATCCTGACGAAGGAACCATTTGTTTCGAAATATGTAGATATTTAGTTTTTTAAATAGTGGTTTGAACAAAATAATTCATTATTTTTTTCATTCGCTAGACACATGATTCTCGCGACCAACAAGCTGGCCGCGAGCGGACAGCTTGGGGCATTTCTTCATCGACCGGGCTACACGACACTCCCCGCTCTCTTAAAATCTTATATTTACGTAAATATATAAAATCAAAATGATCGAATGATTTAGTAAATAAACCTGTACCGATACTTTTGATTTTATTTTTCATATTTATACACACTTACCAGGTACATCATCAATTAACTTTGACCTTTGAACTTTAAAAAAAAACACCGTGCATAGCGACATAATTTCAACATATTATTGCCCGTATAAGTACTTTATACAAAACCCACTAAATAAACACACTTTCACAACAGACAAAAGATAAAAAAAAGTAAGTCCTATCCGCCCGCATTCATCAGTAATGAAGGAAATAACGTAACATGTTCCGTGAAAAGGTAAGTATGGGTTACAACTGGGCAAGTACTATTTGTAGGCCGTTTATCGATTTTAACTGGAAGCCGCAACTTTCCATGGCTTGCCAGAAATAATTTGTTGCAAGAACTTCACGTGCAATTTGCCTTTAATAGAGTCTCACATTCATCAACTGTGCACAGGGTTCATGTCACGAGGTGCTTTTGTTCTCGTAATATCTGACAATATTATTATTTATATCGGATAATTTGTACAGTGCAGTTTAGTAACAAACATCGCCTCAAGGGCGCTCAACTTTTTTTAAACTGATATTTTTTTCGATTTATTTAAGAAAAGGTTTGTTGTATTTTAGATTTTTGATTTCGCCGAAACAAACAATTCGCAATATAATACGTAAAAAATGATCAGATGACATAAGATTCGCAATGGCAGATATAATAAATAAATAAAATACTCGTGAATTGAAATGGCAGATAGGAGATCTGGTCCCAATTTTATGTTCTGACTCGATCGCATATTTTTTTCAAGAAACCGATGATTTTTTTTTTTTTAAGAATTATTTTTAATTTTTTTTATTTCAAAACGATGA
>JAHDVE020010759.1:0-27833 GCA_022606495.2 Halesus radiatus | reverse complement strand
AAATAAAGAAACAGTAGTATTGTATTTTCGATGAAAACAATTATAACACTAAATTAGAAACTAAAACAGTATTTGATTACTGATGACATACAATGAATTTTGGAATATTATTTAATAAAAATAATACATAAAAGTAGGTTGAAAAATAGAGGAAATCATATTTGAAAAATTGTAAAAAAGAATATTAATAAATAACGTGGAAATGTCTGGACAACTAGAAAAACACGATTACCTCGCAAAAATACTCATCATCGGCGACTCGGCAGTCGGGAAGAGCAGCCTCCTCCTGCGATACACCGACAACGATTACAGACCCTCTCACCTCGCCACAGTCGGCGTAGACTTTAAAATTAAGACACTCTCCGTCGGCGACAAAAAACTCAGACTCCAAATATGGGACACCGCAGGTCAGGAACGCTTCAAAACCATCACTCAAACCTACTTCAAAGGAGCTGCAGCAATCGTTCTCGTGTATTCGGTCAGCGACGTGAAGAGCTTTGCCAATATATCGTCCTGGGTGTCCCAGATCTCTCAACATGCCGACACATAGCTACCGAAGGTATTGGTGGCGAACAAATGCGACATCCCAGCAGAGGGGAGACAGGTAAGCACTGCCGAGGGGATGCAGATGGCCGAGAAATATGGCATGCCTTTGTTCGAGTCGAGTGCCAAGTCAAATCTGAACATCGCTGGGATATTTACGAGTATTGCCGAGTTAATCGTGGCAAGATTGTAAAAATAGCCTCAAGGAAACAACCTCAAAGCAAACAACACGAAAGTGGTTTCCAAGCCAGGATAGGCACCGAAGAAACGAGATTGTTGTTGAGAATGGGGTATTGCATTTTTCGTCCTATGCTGATGGTTCTATTATTTTCATTTTTAAATAGAACTTCGACTCAAATTCATTGAAGATAGCAAACAGAAGTAACATTTTTGTCAATAAAATAATAATATACTAGAAATGCACATGTTTGAAGTGAATGTCTTGGAAGGTTAGGAAGTAAAACAGCAGGATTATTTCGTTGCATTTTGATCTATATGTTATTTTTTGGAACAATGAGTATGATGAGATAGAAAATATAAATCGCCATAATTATTGTAAAAAAATAATGATAACAAAGTCTTTCAAATGTGGTGCTTATTTACCAAATATCTAAGGAAAAACCAATGATCTTAATATTATGTCGCTACCGATATCGACTGGAATCTGAATTATCAATAATGACTATGAATATTAATATATAATTAAGTATTTTATTTTGATATAACTATTATCAGCAAATGGTTTGTCACTATTTTATAAAAACACCAACAATGTTACGCTCCTTAATTATCGTTTAAGTATTATAAATTAATATTTATCTTTATTTTAAAGTCTTAAAAAAGAATATTACATTTTTAAATAAAAAATAACATATATTCAATCAAAAATAGCTGTAAATAGTCTTAGTTTTTTTTCTCAAATTCAAAATTTATATCATTTTCTCTCTACAATTGTATTATTATCATAGTTATTAATATAATAAAAATTAATAAAAAAATAAAACTAAACAATGCTTAATCATTTCAGAACTCTTGCGAGGAATTCCAGTCTGCTTACCAAATTACGATTTAGAAACACAGATGGTAATAGTGTAATATCCCACTACACTCTTCCTCTCGTGCCTGATGAACTCATCAACGAAAAGAAAAGACCCCCAAAACGAACCAAAGTTGTTTGCACTATTGGGTAATTTCTTATTTTTCTATTATAGTTAAATAAAAAAAATCCATTTTTTAATATCCCTTGAGATGACCAATTATGTTAAAATTATTCCATTTTTTATTCCATTTTTAGACCGATGACCGAAGCTCCTTAACACGCTGTTCAACTGATCGACGAGAACTTTAACATGGCTCGTCTGAATTTCTCGCATGGAGACCACCCCGAACACAGGAGACAAATGGTCGGTGTTCTAGAAGCGATGTCTATGCGGCCAGGATCCCATATCGCAATGATGCTAGACACTAAAGGTCCTGAAGTAAGGACGGGTAATAATGTGGATGGTAAACCTATTTTCCTCAAAGCTGGTCAAGCACTCGAAATAAGTAAAAATAATAATAGAAAACTATAATTTTTGATATGAGCCATCAAATGATTTAGCAACTGACTATACCTTTCTTGGAGACGACAAAAGGATTGCGTGTTCATACGCCAATCTACCTCATACCACAAAGGTCGGAAAAAAGATATTGATTGCTGATGGCTCCATAACTGGAGTTGTTAAATCAATCGATAAAAATATTGTCACAATCCAGGTCCTAAATGACGGTAAAATCGGTCAGAAAAAGAATATGTGTCTGCCTGGTTGTCCCATCACTCTACACACAATTACAGAGCTCGACAGGGTTGACATCGTGGATTTCGGCCTCAAGTACCGAGTTGACATGATTGCAGTTTCCTTCACGAGAAGAGGTAAAGACCTGATGGATTTGCGAGAGATGTTAGTCCAAACCGACCCCATCCATGGGCCTAACATTCAGCTCATCGCCAAGATAGAAAATCATGAAGCCATCGAGAACATCGAAGACATTATCAAACATTGTGACGGGATTATGGTAGCCAGAGGGGATTTAGGAATGTAACTGCCCCTTGAAAAGGTTGTGATCGCCCAAAAATATATCATTGACAAGACAATCCGAGGCGGGAAGTACGTGATCAATGCCACTCAGATGTTAGATTCGATGGAATCGCGACCCAGTCCTACCAGAGCCTAAGTTTCGGATGTGACCAACTCGGTCCTCGATTTAGTCGATTCTACTATGCTTTCAGGAGAAAGTGCTAACGGAGACTTCCCTTTCGAAGCTGCTGCTATGATGCGCAAAGTAATAATATCGATTAAAAAAATATATATATCATATTTTTTATTTTCCTTAAAAACAATCATGGATTAATAGATTATTCAATAAGCTGAACATTCGTGTGACTATCAAGCAATCTTCGATATTCGAAAACATTATGGAAATGATATGCACGCAATTGGAGCTGTTGGTTTGTCCTTCGCGACACGATGCGATCTTATCTTCGTTGAAGTTCGAGATAACCATCGCATTGTTCAGAGAATATCAAGCTGGAGACCCAAAGCACACATTTGTGTCTTTACGTAATTTTTTATAAATAAAAAAAAACTATAATAATATATTTATTTGTTTATGATTATAGTAATAATCCTCGTGTGAAGAGCGCACTCGCAGCTAATTTCGGTGTGATTTGCTTCTCTCCGATCAGTGCTTCCACCAAGAAGAAGCAGTTCGAAGAGTTTCTGACGATGTATGGACAAGAATTCACAGATGGTAAGCGTACCCCTGAGAAAGCACTCTATCTCACTCTCGATGAAACCAGAGGACATATCACTTCAAGCGAAATCATCCATATCTGAAGAAGAAGGACTTTCAATTGTTTGAAGAGGATTTAATCTTGTTGTTGTTTGTTTGTTTTTTGTTTTTTCTGTTTTTTCGTTAAGATTAGAACAAAAATATTAAAATAAATCACAAATTAAAGAATAATTAATCGACAATATCGTAGTTATCAGAAAATATAATTTCTTACCCTTCTTAGAAAATAATATATTTCTATAAATTAAAAATAATAACAATATTATATCTTCCAAAACACAGATATATTATATCTATAATATATGAATAAAAAAAAAAAAGATGTCGCCAACCTAAAAATGTTATTTTATTAAGAATTTAAAAAAAGGAGAGAAAAAAATATATATTATATCTCATAAATATAACTAAAAAAATATTATAATAAATTTAACAAAAAAACAACTAAACTGTAAAAGCTAAAATCTATACTTATATATATTAAAGCAATTTAAAAAATGAATAAACCAAGAAGATTGAAACTAAAATTTATCGACCCATCCTTCTTACCTGCGATTTAACTCTCCCACTTTAATCAAATGTCCCAAATTACTCGCAGGCACAATTCCGATATCATCTAAAAAAAACACATTTCGACACCAGATAACCTCAGATACCAGCACAAGCAGCCATTGAAGATATTTGAGTCCAACATTTTATCTTCTTCTCCTCCTGTCCTATTTCGGAGAGATTTGTTTAGACACAGGAGGAAATGCCTAGAAAGAGAGTAATACTGTTGCTATCCAAAGTCCACCAAAGTCATATCTCTTCCTCCCGAAGGACAGCACCGATAATAATAATAAGAATAAAAAGAAGAAGAAAAAACATAACAATTTTTAGAACGGGAATGGCCCAGACCTTACCAAACACGATGCACCAGTACAAGTTAACACAAAGTCAACAAACAATAAGGTTACTGCTCTCCTGAACTTGACAGTATCGTTGCTTATCAGTCCATCGATACGACTGCCAGATCCAATAATAAATCTTTGAGGCTTTACCGATACAACCGTAACAACAAAACAAACAGCGCTAGTCTGATGAAGAAGGATTCGCTGAATTCCGATAATAGAAGTAGTATCAGATAACAACAGCCGAGTTGCGACCTGTATCGCAAATTGATTGAGCCCAAAGTTATTGTGATTACACGGAAAGGACTCAATGTGTTTCCTGGAGTCAATGAGTCGAGAAAGAGGAGAGTGCTTTCGGCTAACCTGAGAAATTCAATCGAGATGGAATTTACGTTTGGGAAACAGGAATGACATCGGAGAGGAGAAAGAACAACAGAGACAGCTCGGGACAGAGATAGAATGGAGTATATTTATATATTGATCAATTGCAATATTTTGATGAATAGAGATACAGGAAAAAGAAGGAGATATAAAAAAATAAGATGATATCAATTTACTTTAAATATTGAGAAAAAGTATTTGAAACAATCGAAAATTCTTATGAATAATGAAAAAATAAAATATAATTTCAAATAACAACTTTTCTTCTTCTTCTACTTCTACATTATAATTTATAATATATTTATTATTATTTAAATTATATATAAAATATTTTTATATATCGGTTTTAAATTCAACTCCTTTCGGATAAAATGTATTACAATATAAATATATATAATGTGATAGGAATTATAAAATAGAAAAATTGATAGAAGCTTGATTTTGTTTTTAAAAAATGTATGACATATTTTTTTATATTTTTTTTATATTTTTTTTTATAAAAATATATGCAATTATTTATTTTAAACTATAATTGAAATTTGTTTATGTATATTCATATAATATGAAAATTACATATTACACGAACATGTATAGAAACGGTTTGTGAATCGAGTTATTTGCAAAGCCATTAGGGGCTCATCCCGGAAAATCACAGTTCAATAAACAAAGCCAAAGGAGCAGGAGCCAAAGTTACCATCAAAACAATCAAAGACTAAGTCTCAGACGAAGTCTCAGGTGAAACCTGGAAATGGACAAAACCAGTCGAAAAAAATTGTATCCCCTATACCGAACAAGAAGAATGTGGAGGGTCATAAATCTCGCTCCTCTAACGGCAAGCAGACGTCTGCATAGATGTCTCATAAGCCACCTAAAGGTGAGGGCAAAAAGATTTTGAAGGGACCAAAGGAAGGGAAGAAAAAATGATGTTTAAGGCTATAGGCAAACACTTTTTATAATTCCCGCAACCATCCTTATTATTATTATTATTATTATTATATTCATATATATAAATATATTTCATCAGATTTCAATCAGAAATATAAAAGAAAGTGTAAATGACACTACAATAAAAAAATAAACATCGTCAACAATATAAAGAAATGTGAATTCATCATCTTGGAGAGGCAATGTAGCAGATAAACTTCTTATTGTTTGACTGCAGCTCTTCTGAGATGGTATCGTTCTATGTGGATTGGGCGATAGAAAACAACCTATTTTTTATCTCTATATATACAATATATATTATATGAAAAAATATTATAGTAAGTATTAATAAGGATGAGAATAATAAAAAAATGGATTACTTTAAAAAGAGTTAAGCTTTTCTGCTGCCTGAATATTGGCTTCAAGTTTGAAAGCGTTGATCACGTTCTTGGAGAGGTTCTCACTGCGCACAATGGACAACCCTGAACCGATAATTAAGGCTTCGAAAGCTTTGATTTCGCTGTTCGGGAGGTACTGACAAACGCATAAGTATCCTCCCTCTTTCAACGAATTTCTTAATGCATGCAGTCTTTTCTCAACGTTATTAATAGCACTCCCATCTTAATAATCGCAGTCGCTACTTTCAATATACTCCTCATTGTAGATATTAGTGTTAACATTATTAGTAGTTGTCTCAACACGTAGAAGTGAGTCAATGCAAATAATAACATCGTATTTATCTCCCTTTCGATCGATCTCAGCCGTTGGACAAGTCTAGAGTGTTATTTTGTTATTTTGAGGAAATTTGCTCTTCATCTTCTTCTGCAAGGAGCTGGTGGTTTCGAGACTCGAGCTGATTCCGACGCATTTCTCGGCGCGAAGATACGTGGAAACGTGTTCTAGACCATCAAGGGAAGTGCAGTTAACTTCGAGGATCGACTTGCCACTGAGACTCTGGAAATATAAGAATTCTAAAAAATACAATTTAAACATATTATGTGAATATATATCTATACATAATATTGAAAGAGTAATTATTATTATTAATGTCTTATTGTTTAAGATTGTATTTACTTCTTGATATATAATCGTATAGTTGCGACACAAATAGGTTCCCCGAATAATGTTCAATATATTTCCCATTCTGCTTGAGCACAGCATACCCGAATCTCGGTTTTCGCTCCACGCGGTAGGATCCCAGCCATCGAATCACCCGTGTTTTGAGGCCTTTCGCTACGATAAGCAAGGTCAAGACATGCTAGCGATACGGGTGATGCTTGACATATGTAGTATAGATGTCAGTGAGGCCGACAGTTTCGTAAATGGCGTACAGGAATTTAGAAATGAGGGCTTTGTTGTAATAGGCAATGAAGAGGAATAATGGGCTGAAGAACACTGTATTCCAAAGGATGAGAAGTTGAAAGGATATTTTTATGGTTTTTAGAAACATTTTTTTTTGTCTTTTTGTTTTTTAAAGTGTGATTATTCTTATGATATTTATTATTATTATTATCAATGTGTATTATTAAGTTTTTTTTGTAATTAATTAATTAGTTAATATTATTATAGCAAAAAGCATTTGGATTGCATTTATATGATATTTTTTTATATTGTAGCTTGTAATTATATATAGATAGATATATGTAATATTAGGATGGGATTAATTGTAGTTAAGCTAATAAATAAGAAAAATGTAATTGTTTTAAAAATTTTAGATTTAGGTAGGAAAAAATAAAATCAGTAATTCGGTCAGATTAAAGCATGACGACATATTTTCTTTTTTAAATAGATAAAATAATAACAAGGTTATTACGTTTGTTTATTGACGTAGTTAATGCATAACATGATGTATCGTATCTTATCCAAATACTCTTATTGATATCTAATATATTAAACCTTGTAGAACTATTTATCTGCATTTATTGTGTCTAATATTTATAATAATTGAATCGGCTTTCTTAAAGTATTGTTTTTTATATCATTCATGTTATTGAATCCCAGTGGCTACATCATTTCCAAATATACAACAAATATGATAATGTTCTCTTCTCCCTAAAAAATAAGCTAAAGAAAGATTGGGAGAGAAATATATTTTTATTTTCCCTTATACGATATAACAAAAAATCACATACACAAAAATATCAAAGTTTTCCGAGATTTATATTTACTTTTCCTTTATTCTGGTTCATGAGCTCAACAAATTCCTTTTTGATTTATGGTCTGTTCACTCGGTTGTGGTTCCTGGCCCAATCCAACAGTGTCTCGTATGCTTTGCCGTCCTTCCTGCCAATCGCAGACCTCAGCGTGTTGTCGTCGTAGCTGAAGGCCTCACACAGGCCAATAGCATCACCTCGGAGCATCTGCAAAAGGTTCTCCTTGGCATTGAAGAGCAGCTTAAAAGCAGACGAATCCAGGATCTTGCCCTCGTAATAGCCAGCGGCGTTGTCCAGAATCTTCTGCACGCCGTAGAGGCACAACAACTTGTTCATGGCTGCTTTGACGTTCTCATTCTTGATCTCGATGACCCGCAGCATGAAGGTTTGGAAGATCCAAAAATAGGTGAATGCGGCCCCGGCCTCAGCCAAGAGGATACCTGCGTGATGATCCCAGGACTGTTTGGGAGTCAGGCCATGGTTCGTGATACCGTCGAGCAGCCGTTCTGAAGCTGCGATCAGGCGATAGTAGCTGTGGTTCATAATAGCCCTACGTACGATCTCAGGGCAGAAGAACTCCTTGATGGAATCCACTTTGATGCTCAAAGACTCAGCCTTGGAAAGTTGTTCCAGGTAGGAGACGATATCGGGGACGTTCTTGCCCTTCTTTATGATCGCCAAGGACTTGGTCAGGAATCGTGCAGTCTGCAAAAGCAGGATGGTATTCTCGCCCTCGTAGGTTGCGCTGGGTGCTGTCTCTTGCTGCAGACCAGGGATCCCGCTGTACGAGGAGAACCCGTGTCCTCCCGCAGCTCTGCGCATCACCTAAAGTCCTTTGAGGCAGTCCGCGGTCAGGATTGCCTTGAGACCGCTTGCTAACGAGTGTGTGGAGTTGAGCCTACTAAAATCTCCTTTTTCTTGGACTTCCTTGATCACATCCATAGTTAGCTTGTATACAACTTTGTACGCGAACAGGTTGGCGTAGGCATCAGCGATATGTGGGATGATTTTGTCCTGTTGGAGCTGATAGTCGAAGATCTTGACCTCTTGTCCACTCTCAGACTTGAATTGCTTGCGAATGAGGCTGTAGCGGACGCTAATGGTGACGGCCTGGGCCAAAGCATAGAACGTGGCTCTGGGAATCCCAGCCCGAATAATCAGCATAGTAGCGTAGGACACCTTCTCGTTCCCACGACGCTAGTACTCGCCCTCTTTAGAAACCTTGGAATATCTGCTCAACATGCTTTCTCTGGGCACCCTGAAGTTGGTGAATTTTAAAAAGCCGTTATCTTTCGCATTATAACCGTATTTGGGGCCGATGTCCCCGACTTCAATACCTTCCAAGGGTTTGTGGGTCTTGTCATCCCTAATCCTGACTACGAAGGCATGCACTCCAAGCTTCTTCCCGTTGATAATGAGTTGCGCCATGACGCAAGCGTGGTTGGCAAATACACCCAGCTCACCGATCCACCACTTCACCGACCCCGGTGTTGGGCTGTGGATGACGAACGTCTCGGTGGCCTTGTCGTAGGTAGAAGTTGTTTCCAGGTTCTGGACATCAGAGCCATGGCCCAGTTCGGTCTGTGCATAGCAACCATAGATATCTCCATTGTAGGCAGGCTCCAAGAACATCTTCTTCTGTTTTTCAGTACATAGATTCCTCAGAGTCAGCAGGAACATCGAGAAATGCACTCCCAACGGCATCTGTTAGTTGAAGAAGAGCGACTCCAACTGCTTCATAAGGGGCGTGAACTCGAATAACTCGTGGTACCTGACTAGCTTTTTGGCAGACAGCTCGAGCAACTCTTTCCTGGCCACCTGGATGTGTTCGGGATTGAACTTGAGGACTGGGTCGTTAGAGACTATGCTTTGCATTTCCTGAAACTTCTGTAAGTCTTCAGGGGTATCGTAGATCACATAAGAGAGTTCGTTGACATCGAATGATACTTTTTTGCGTTCCTATTCCAATATGTCCATTATAATAAAGAGATATATATATATTTTATGTATTAAGTTTTTTTTCTAAAAAAATGTTTTTTTTTTTAATTATTATTATAAATAGTTAGTGATAGATACTCAATTGTGTAGGGATATTTTTTTGATATGTTAATTGAAAATAATATTTGAATGTTTCAACTCTGCATAATTGTACGTGTTTAAGTTATTTATTTATTCTGATTATATTCAGGGTAAAAATAAATGATATAAACGTCAGTCCAGTAATGACGCAGATGTTTTTTTTTATTAATAAATATATTAGATAGATAACATAAGATATATAAATTTAATGAACTTTGTTAGTTATTACAAATGGATATGTATATTATTATTATTATGTTCAATAAAAAAAATGAAAAAAAAATATAAAAAAAATATAAAAATATATATATAAATCTAGAGAGATAGATAGTTTATAGAATATCTAATCTATTCAATAAGACAATAAATCAATATTTCAATTAACTTAAAAATTTAATATTTAAAAAAATAGTTGATATTTATTTGTTATTATAAACTAATTAAAAAATACTAATAAATATGCAATAATTATTTTCAAAATCTTTTAAATATAAAAAGAAAACATAAAAATATATACATATACATTTGTTTTTTAAAAAAAAATATTTAAATAAATTGGGTTTTTTCAAAAAATATATTTACTCTTATCGAAATTATATTTTTACCTTTTTTATAATAGATTATATCATAAATCATAAAAATCGATATCGCCGAAAAAACAATATCACCTCAAAACCCATCCTCTTATAAAAAAAGAAGCACCATAGTCAAGAATAATAATAATATTTCGATGATCGGAAAGTAATCAATCTAGTCAAATCATAATAAGGATACCAATGTTAATAGCAACAATGGATAAACCGACAAGGCAATGAAGAGGTATATCAAACTCAAAATCCCAGAACTCCTCAGGAAAAAAATCAAGCAGGAACAGGAATCCGATACTCTTGATGTCGGGGAGGACTGGAAGCCCGTCAAGCTGGAAACCATCAAAGCGTCCCAGCAGGCACAGAAGCAGGCGGAGACCGAGCTGAAAGCCACCAACGGACTGCGAGGCAAAGTCCTGAAACTCCCGCCTCCAAAACACAACAACCCCATGTAACAGCAAAGGAGGCACAACAACCATTCCGCATACGCAAAGCCTAACAACCCCATAATACCTATAACTAAACCCACGGAATAGCAATTGAAATGGGATATTTATGATCAATCCTTCATCAAGAAATAGTTCGGCCAAAGACCTGATGCCCATATAGATCAAAGCACAGCACAAAATCAGAAGGAGAAAGACTAACAAAATGATGGGAAGTTTAGAGAGTATAATGAAGCAGATGATATTGATGAAGCCGATATGCCGGAAGACTTCAAAGGTAAGACAATCACTTCCACGATAAATAAGGAGAGCCTGCTTGATGGGGATTGGAGGAAGAAGGAGATTGAGAGGAGGACAAGGATGGCGGTGTGGGAGGAGGCTGCCACTAAGGTGACTGTGGTCGAGAAGTCGAAGAACCAGATCAATGCTCTTTTGTAAGATGCGATGAGAAGAGCGGAAGAAACAGAGTTGGAGATGAATGAAAAGGCTATACAGAGAAAGAATATGAAAAATCGTTATGGGTGGTGAAAAAATCATTAGATGTGTATATATATCTTATCTCTCTCTCTTATAAATTATTGTGATTTTGATACTTATATTTTAAATATATCTTGATCTATCTCATATTATATTTTTATATTTATGTTTGGAACGTTAAAAATGGTTTGACTTGGTAATAATGATTTTTAGTATATATAGTATATAGTATCTATCCGATATTATTTAAGAAAGTATCTAATTTTTTTTGTTGGAACTTCACCCTCTAATTGCTAATCTCCTCAATCTTTGGATCTTCTTTATCGTAACTTCAATGAATTTATTATTATCATTATTCTTCCTATTAGTTATCTCATTACTATTCTGTTCCTTTTTAAAACATCGACAAACTTTTATATACTAATCTTATTATTATTACTACATTCTTGCTCTCTTTTTAAAATTCTTCTTTTTTTAGACTCTTCGACTAGTTAAATTGGATTATTATTATGGCTCGTTGCTGTTGTTTCGTGGACTTGTCCTGCACGTTGCGAAACCACTGACCACCTGGTCGGCAGCACTATTTCTCGAAGGTGTTGTTGAAGCCGTTGACTGTGTTGATGATGACGATTGAAGTAACAATAGTCGTGCCTAGGTTTTTTTAGAGCTCAAGTTTCTTTGGCTTTGTCCGAAAACAGATTTTTGCAGAGACTCGTTGATGAAGCTTTGGAGCATGAGGGGGCTGATGATGTTTGAGGGAGACCGCCGACAAGGGGTCAGTCTTTCTAATCGATTCCTGAGGGAATCCACTTTTTTTTAATATTAATTCAAGTTTTTTCTGGTGCTGCTGATGAGGAGCCTCACATCTTTGAGGTCGGTTAGGTTGAGAAGGACTGCGCTTCTGAGATATCGGTTGCCGATTGCGTCAATACTCTCTTACTTCTTCTTCTTCACTGATCGGACCATTCCTGCACTTGTTTGAGCGCACTGCTGTTGCTGCAATTTTTCTTCCTTGGCCCTGGTGAGTAAAATGTCTGCCTTGTCCAAAATATTTTTGGACTTGATTTTTCTGATGCCTGCGTCCTTGCTTTGGAAGAAGTTTATTTTCTTGTCAGTATTGATTGCATGTATGTTTTAAGCTGGGCTGGGGCAATGACTGTGTATATTATTATTATTATTATTATCGCCAATTGTTTTTAATACTTCCATTATTCAACAAGATTATTTTATAGTCATGATAATTTATGTTTTTTATAGATTTTCAGATAACATATGTTTTATTATAATATTTTTTTTATTTTTTTTTTAAGCTTTATTTCACATATAAATATTCGAATAATCATCTATCGAATGGTGTTTTAGGAGATTTTTTAGTCAATAGTTGTTTTTAGGTGTAATTCGATTTTTTATCACAAGTTTAATTAATGATTGCAAGTCGAAAATCCTATTTATTGAGAAGGACGATACCAACGAATAGGGAAAATGATTTTGTATTTGGCCTGTCTGTCTACCTGTCTGTTTAAGCAATATGCCTTAAAAAATATAGGTATATGTATAAAAAGTAAAGTGAAATAATTAAAAAATAGCTGTATATAATGTTTGATGTTCGATTAAAACAGTTATATGGTTCTTTTCTACTTTATTATCCAGTGGGTATTTGAAGAAGGTCTAATATTAAATAGCAATAAGGTCGATACCCTGGGATCTTATATATTTTAACTATGTAATCTAGATTTGAACTATATAAATCATATCTCTAGAGGCTGTTGTAAGGTTGGAGAGCAAAGAGTGAGGGGAGTCACAATTGGCGGACACAACCTTAGTTTGGATTTGTGATTTAATTTTATATTAGAATAGACCCCCAAAATAACATACCATATCATAATCGTATAAGTATAAGTATATCAGTATACCACTATATAACTATATCACTATATCATTATATAATTATATAACTATATAACTATGTCACAATATAACTATATCACTACACCACTATGTCACTATATAAGCTATATCAGTATATCATTATAATAATATCATTTATATACTTAATTAAATTACCTAATACAATAATGCAAAAGCGAAAAGTCTGGAAATACCCTGAGCCCTGTTCTTATTCCGATCACATCTGCTTCAGTGAAATCTTCTTTGGTGACTGTTACTGGCAGCATGATGCTTAGAATATTCAATGCATGAAAAAACGATGGGGCGATCTTAAACATAACTAAAGGCGAGAACTTGAAAAAAATTACAAACAGACCAAATCAACTTGCCCGTCAGGAATGAATTGTTTTTATCTACTAAGGGGAGAATGTCGCAACGAACATTCTACTTTTGATTTAAAACTAGCCACTAACATTCGGAAAGAGTTATTCAAAGTTCATTGTCCGAATTCTGATTGCCAAAATCAATTTTGCTATTACGATCATTAAAGATAAGATAAACAATTGTTTTAAAACGATTGTCGAAAAATCCAAGAACTTCATTAATCAGTTCAACAGCGATAAACTAGTTTTAAAAAAACTTTAGGATCATTAGTCAGATCGATCCCAAAGTGATTTTATGTTAACGCTGTTTCTTAGAAGAGTCTATGCGAGTGACTCGATATTGATTGTAGGTGTGCTGCAGAGAAGAGGATTACGGTTCATGTACTCTTGTACAATAGTTCTCTGGGGATTTAGGTGATTTTTGTACATTTGCTTATTTAATTAGTTATCTTCTTACTCTTGTTGACAATATCCTCTTGTACAGTTTAACTATATCACTACTATATAACTATATCACCATATCTCTATGATTTAACCAGTGTCTTCAGCTAGCTACTGTCAACAGAAACAAACACACGTAAAAAAAAAGTAATGTTCACCCAAAAGAAGCAAGGATCAAGAAACACCAAAAAAAGGAGATAAACTCAAAAACAATGCAAAAAATTAAAGCTAAAACTTCAATTTGATACTATAAATAATTTCTTAACATATTCTCCCACATACCTATATACTATATGACTATATAAGTATATCACTATATAATAATATAAAGCAATTCGCACTCTGACCTCAATCGATGGATTAGATCTTCCGGCGCTTCGACGAGCAGGCCTGATTGATAACTTTACACACTTCCGCATATTTCTAAAATTTACATCAATATGAAATTGTGGTTTTTATTTTATATGGGATACGCAAAGGTCAGCGTTCTTTCTGTTATTATCTTTTACAACTGTATATTCTCACATTTTCTTTTTTACCATATATCCCGATATACTTTTATATGGAATGTAGAACGCAATGCAATACCGCCAAGAACTTGTTTTCATCGCTAAATGTGCCGAAGAGGCAGAACTCTACCAAGATATGCTTGAGAAAATGAAAGAAATTGTAAGTCTAGGAAAGGAGCTGTCCGCAGAAGAGAGGAACCTTCTCGTCGTTGCTTACAAAAATATCATCGGTCCCAAAAGAATAGCCTGGAGAAGATTGGCTTCAATCGACAATAACGTCCAGAACATTCCCATATGCAATTACAGCCATAACAATGACAACGATAATGACCTTCGAACCCGCACGAACTTCAAGAAATATATCGAGGCAGAACTCCAAAAAATCTGCAACGATGTAATTCACACTATTTCTACCCAACTTCTTCCTCGCGCTACAACAACCGAGTCAGAGGTCTACTGTCTCAAGCTGAAGGCGGATCATTACCGTTATCTTTGTGAGATCACTACAGATGAGCAACACAAATGGGCCATCCAAAACACCCAGAAAACATATCGCTTGGCTATGGAAAAATCAAGGCATGGGTTGCCAACAGCTAACGTGACCAGGCTCGGTGTTGGCTTAAACCAATCCGTTTTCTGTGAGGAGTTTCTGAAAGACCATATCCTCGCTATAGAAATTGCGAAAGAGACGTTTAATGCCGCGTTTGAATCTTTCGAAGACCTGGGTTACGATTACAGGCAATATGCTTCTCTACTGCTGTTGCTTCGAGACTATATCAATCTATGGGAGTCAGAACTAAAGAAAGAATAATAGTGAACGATAAAATCATTAATTATAATATTCATTTCGTTTTTCTTGGCTTATTTTTATTATGTGGTTTGAAACATCGATTTCTCTCTATTTGAATTTGAAGGAAAAAAGTTTTTTTGAGGCTGCTGATATATTAATCAAATATAGAATATATACTAAGTAGTTTGGAATTTATAGTGAGAAATAATATTTAAGGTTTTTTCGTTTGTATTTTCCTTTTATATTCTTATTGTTAAAATGTGAATTGTAGGTCGTAAATACCATTACTAAAAAATTATATGGTAATAATAAAAAATAGTAAGTTGATAAAATATATATTTTTAAAATACGGAATTTAAATATAAATATAGATCTTTAACCATTCCATGGGAGCGGTATATTTAAATATATCTATATTTGATATATTTTTTATATAAACGCCATTTTGATTAAAATATTTATTATAATAATAAAAACTGAATAGATATATTTCATTTAGGCTGATAATATATATTCATTATGTATGCAGGTTATGTTCATGAATCTTACAAAAGAGTAACAAAAAAATGATATGAATGCTGTTTGAAATCCAAAGAGACTGGATGCTCGTTAAATTATCTCGGATAGCAGAGTATAAAAAGGTTCATAAAAATATATGAATTCATTTATAGATCTACATAACTTCTTGTCTTCTACAGAGTTAGTTAGTATGTGTAATTATAATTCTCATAAATAAATATATTTATAGATATATATATATAAAATCAGTATGTAGATATATGCTTATAAATAATTTATTAATATCTTTCATCAATAAAGGTATTGACCAAATTTAATTAAAAATTAATGATGCATACACGAGTGTTAGGAAAAACTAACTATTCTAATCTTTGGATAACTATACTTTGATATTATCCAATCTATCCTTATTCTCTTATTGTTTCAGCTATTTTGGTTTTAAGAATTCAGCTGTTTAGATCTACTACTTTTATTTAAAGTAAACAATATTGAATCGGTTATTTCATAAATAAATATGACGATTTTAAAAAAAACAACCCAACAGACACCATATCTTCAAATGTGTCTTTTTTAAATATATTTACAATTTCATTAATTTCCCTACCCGTAATTAGAGTTAATGGTAATGAGATTTATTTTTATTTATTATTCTTTATTGCATACTAAACCATTTAAGTTTCTTAATATTTCGGATATACTTCTGAATTTCATTTCAAATAAAATTGTGTTTTTCATATGTCATCTCAACATCTCATATGTTTATATAAGTATAGCTATTTTAGTAATAAAAAATAGGACAAACCATAATAAACAATAAATATATATTTTCTCAACTGATATTATTATTGTTATTATTATTATTATTAGTATTGTTATTATTATTGTCTTTATTCTAAAGGGGTATTTAATTTTATTCGTTTGTCGGTTTTTTGAAGGGAGCTTACTATTTTAAATTGATTTTAAAAACTCAAGCCAATTATTAAAAAATGATAATAAAAATAAAATAAAAATAAAAAAGACAATAATAAACCAAAAACAAAACAAAACAAACACTCAAATGAAACTCATATTGATGATTGCCGTCGCAATAGCAGGTGTTGATTCTTGTTTGCTCTTACATCATCATCTACCACCACGATACACCCCTCCTCCACCTCCTCCTCCTCCTATTATTATTCATTAACATGTTCCAGTTCCAATTCCAGTGCCAGCTCCCAGACCACCACCCGTTCGTCGGTCCAACAGAGCCCACGAGGTATCCTTAAAAAATGCTTTCCTCATGGGGCGGACGCAGGCTCTCGAAGAGCAACTTCAGCTTCAGACAAGCTACCAAAGTCAGCCTCAAGGAATGCCTTACTACCAACCGAACCCGATGATGAACGGCTAACAAATCCATGGAATGCAAGGAATGCAAGGAATGCAATCAATCCAAGGAATGCAAGGAATGCAATCAATCCAAGGAATGCAAGGAATCCAGGGACAATTTTACAGCAGCCAAAACTAAAATTGTTGATTTTGATCTCACCATTTATTAACTAGTTAAAAAAAGTGCTTTATTTTCTTTATTAACATTTTTTATACTCTTTATTAATGAACCATTTATTTTTATTTATATATTAACTTTTAACTTTTAAACAAAATAAATAAATTAAATAACACAATTTTGATATATCAAAATTTTATTTTATAATGTTTAAATACAATAATAAAAAATAAACAGGATACTTACAAAATCCTACAAAATTGGAATATTTAATTTGTTTACATTTTAATCGGAAATATAATTAAAACAAAAAAAATAGACATTGAATGGCTTAGACATTAATTTATATATATATTATGCAAGTATGGATAAAGCTGTTGAAAATTTAAATAACTCAAAAAAAAAAAAAAAACCAGTATCGTCCTTTTTTCCTAGACTTCATAAATATTATATGTTAGTACGAAAAATACGAAAGAACATTGGTTTTTAATGTTCTAAACATCAGTTTCCATCATTTTTCTATGGAAAAGTAAGATTTGTTATTTTATAATAAAAATATATATCGATAAATAATGCAAGTAATAATACAAATATCAGATATATCTATATCTTTATTTATATATATATATTGATTCGTATATATATTTTTAGTGACTTCGCAGTTAAATACTTTTTGTTGTCATTACTCTTTTTATTATTCTGATTTTTAGGTATTAACATGTTATCGAATACAAAATACACAACCCAATTTAAAGCACCTCATATTTACTTATTTGTTTCTATTCCAACAATGCCGTCCTGAATCTACATTCATTCATGTCAGGTTTGATTAAAATTATATAGATATTAATCATTTTTTAAAACCCTATTTATTAAAAAAACCGAACTTAATCACTTATATATTTTTTCCTTATTTTAATGTATTTTGTAGAAACATTGTTTATTGATTTTTGATATTCGTGTTCTAATTTCCTAAACATATTTATTATATTATTGAAATTATTAGAAAATATATATATGTCTTTGAACTCTTATTTTTGATAGATTTGATAAAGAACATAATAATAAAATGTGAGGTACTAATTTTTTCGATTTCGATTTGTGTTGGTTAGTTATTATTATTATTTTAAATTCTATACTTCTGTTTCGAAAAACTTATAATAATCTATCTATAAATATATATTCTGTAGAATCAAAAAGAGCAAAAAATACAAAAAATAAAGTATATAGAAGTATATCTTAAACAAAAATGAAACTATTCACCTACATTGCTGCTGCAATCACACTTGTCTCCTCCTGTGGACCCCCTCCTCCCCCGCCTGTTGTTATCCAACAACCCCAGAACCTCTTCTCAGAAAAGTACATCGTCGAGCTCATCGAGTTACGTGTCCAGTTGGATGCTCTCAAACAAGCCTTCAGCCTCTTACAAACGCAAATGCGGCGTGACGAGGCCCAGATACAGTATTTGGTGGTTCCTCCGGATCAGTACCAAGGGATACATCATCACGAAGGAATGGTTCATTACCCCGCGAACCAAGGGTCCATTAACTTTCAACAACAGGGCCTGCGGATGCAGCCGATCCAGGGCTACTCATGGGTCGAATCAACAGGTTCTCAATCTGATGTTTCTGAAAGTCCTGATCAAAATAAAAATGAATGAATAATAAAAACCATGATTATATAACAACACAATAATATAACATACATTATTATTTACTTTGTTATTTTTAACTAAAAGTTTATTAAAAATAGATTTTTATTTGACTAATCTAAAATATAGAATATACATTTTTATTTTTTTATTAAAATAGTGAAAATAGCAATCCCCTTAAATCGAGAGAAACAAACCCACAATGTTCGGCCTGACATCTGAAGCAGTCACCATAAATCAAAGAACCATAACCAATAAAAGAAGAGTATTAGCTATAAAATCGGATATGTATTTATATATAGATATGCATGTATTAATGATGATGCATTTTCTAAAGGTAGTATACGATTCTTAATTTCTATAAAAAATATATCTTAATTCAATTGAGATTATATATCTACTGATTAATCATATTTTTTTAATTTGATTAGACCTATTTTCTACGAATAATAAAAATAGGCCTTAATTAATAAGATTAGATTTGAAGAGTTAACTGAATATTGCTTCAAGTTTGTAGGCGATCGTTGGGGTTTCTTTCGCAATTGCGATTCGAATTGGTGTTTTCGCCCTCTTCAATATCCAAATAGTCTAGCAAAACTGCTCTATTTTCTCGTACAAGTCTCCAAACCCATTGGTTCTGCTAATTTATCTTGCTCGATCGCGCTATCGTTTCTTGATATCCAGCTGCTGCATTAATTATATGTTTCATATTCGGGTGCAGATGACAAAGTGGGTTTTTATGGGTCAGACGAGTCGGTCTTTGTCGATGGTGAGGCTTGATTATGAGTAAGGTTGTTATCGTTTGACTGGACTGAACATACTAGATTGTCTGGCTTTGGGTTCGTTGATACAGTCGGTCTCAAGATGGTAGCCATCGTTATGAATAAATTGGGAGTGTTTATGGGGTTTCAGATATCATCGTAATTATTGGTATTGATAATATGTGTGTGTTTTTTTGGATGTATGTGTTTAACATGTGACTTTTAAAAAATATGTAGGACTCATCCAAATTATTGTGTTCTTATTTTTAACTATTTAGCACTAAGGTTATCGTTAATTTTATATAGTTCATTTTCAGGCTGGGATATAGCAATGCTGACATCCATCATAGGCATTATATTTTAATTAAAATAGGGACAATAAATGAATTAAAATCTACTGTCATTTTACTTATTAATTAGTCATCATTTTAATGGATTTGAACCAACTTTAAAGACATTAAACATTAATTAAATTATGTATGTATTAAATTATATTTAACTCATTAGTAGCAAATTAAGGCTCACTTTTTAAAATAATTTGAAATGACTAATTGAATTCAATATAACGATGAATAATGGTGGGTTTAATAATTACGATGCCTAGACATCCCTTACTTGTCCAAGAAAATCTTTGAAACATATCTATCGGGACTAAACACCAAGGACAAGGGGAATCCAGTCGCCGTAACATAGCCTATTACCACTTCCTCTATTCATACAAAACAGAATATGTCGACAAAATGATCATCTATATTATTTATATATAGAAACTTATAATACAAAATAACGACAACAAGGCAAAGTGTTATTTTTGTGTTTATAATGCTTTGTTTGTTTCCAGATCATCGCATGGGAGGCCCAGATAAATATCAATCACAAATTTCACATCATCGGCCTCTCGACTCCCATTAATTATTATCATTAATAATCCGAAAATGGTTCTGTCCAACTAAGTAGAGCAACATTTTCGATTAAATCCGAAATCGTAGCCCGCTCGGTTTGTATATAGAGAAAAATTTAATATTGAAAGTGGTACAAGTTTTAAATTCGAGCGGTCTCGATAAAAAGGAAAAGAAATGGACAATCAAATTTGTAACAAATGTAATCTTTGTTTCGCGGAGTGATGCCTATATGAAAAAAACCCCATAAACTGTATTTTATCTACCGATCTGGGGAATGGGAAAGAAAGCTGATCGTGACTAACATCTTGTCTTTCTATTTCCTCATTCTATTTACTCGATTCAGCCTCGTACCGTAAAAAATTATATATGCATAATTTTTTATGTGAATGATCTAAATTCTAAAAAATAATTTTACTTGGCATATTAAAAAAGTTGACTTGGTCGAATGAACAACTACTAGCGACACATAAATTATTAATGCCTAAATTAGGGGGAAACTAACTAAATAAATAAATATTAAAGTTCCGTGATTTATCCGATGCTTGAAAGTTGACGAACTCCAAGTTAATAATATCCTTCTATCTACATATATAAACATATAAATAATGGTTTTTTTCACACTAAACTTAACAATCTCTTAGATGAATGAGTATTTTGCTTGTGTTCTTCAACCTCAAACTAAATAGACTTCAAATCTCATCATAAATTTAATTGTCAATCTAAAATTTAATTTTTTATTTCAACCATACATTTTTTGTTCCATCATTTGGTTACATTCTGATTTTTTGTCGTGGCTAAGGAAGACTTCGTAAGCAAAGACTGTTGTGTTTATTTGCTCTCTTCGAAGTTTATCCAATAGTATGTCCACCTGCTAAAGACTGTGCGTGTGCTCGATCATCTGCAACTACAAATTATTAGGAGTAGCGGCAACTGGATAGAAAAGCGGGGATTCTCATTCTTATTCTTACTTTCTCTTTGAATTTTTAATTACTTTTGTTCGAATTCCGAGATACGATTCGCGTCGCTCTACCTCACGGCTTACTCCATTATTATTTACAGTTTCGATTGAACATTGGCGAAGGTCTTCTCGTTTTTTTACGTCTACGTCTTTTTCTCCAAAGATTCAATAGTTTAATTCTTTTATCTCCTTTGAGCTTTTATATGAATGAACGATGATATCGGTGGGTCTCTCCCCTCCCCTTCGGATGCTTACATACAAAGAGAAAATCCCATTTTCATTTTCCATCATTTGGCATCTAACTTACCACTTCGTAGGCAATTTAGTTTTAGATTTCGTAGATAAATTTTACTTAACAAAAATCCTCGAAACTGAGACGCGATAATTTTATAGACTTATTTGTTCGGAATCATTATCGAACCGGTCGCGCTGTCTTGTGTCGAACAGCCCACATAAGACAAGGTATCAAATACCTCATGAATATCTTTTGACTCGATTTGCGCTTTCTCTTTATACTCCAGATGCTTCCCTCGGATCAAGACATGAATATAGTTGCAATTTTTCCAATCAATGGTTCAATTCCCTCATTGTTTGCAGTGTCTATCCAGTGGACAGACAAAGTACTTGTAACTGATGGAATTCATGACTGACTAGGGGTTGTAAATGTTCCGACGTCAACATTGTAGCCGCGGTACCATTACTTCATTTCAGTTCGTTTTTGTATTGCAGTCGTTCCTGAGGGTCCTCAAAGACTTGGTCGACGAGCCCTCCCACTTCCTTGCTCGATAAAACCAATATGTTCTGCAAATGCAAATGTGTGACTTTCCACATAGTTTTTTTCAGATAGTAATCCTGCTGTGGATTCAGGATCCAAAGGTTTTTTATTTATGTCCTCATTATTATCACTTCACTCAGAAATTTTGAGTATCGGGCTAAATCATTCGGAGAGAACTCCGTTGAGCCAAATCGAAGCATTTGGAAATACAAAATCTCTTGCAAAAGGATGTTTTCGAAGCTTTATTTCTTTTATCCTCCACTATGTCGCTAAATTGGTTTTCCAAATGATAGAGACTATCAATACTCACTTTATTATTTTTCCAGATTGCCTTTCCTCCTTCGAATATGACTTCGCGAAGTTTGTATTCATCTGCTAACTCTACCCCCTATGACTCATATTAGACTCGCAGAAACTGAGCGATCACCCTTCATGTTTTTGTCTTGCCGAACCTTCGTGGTGCAGTGATCAAGAAGGTCTTTGAGTTTTAACTAAGCACCTTTGCGATAAGCATTGACTTGTCTAAAAACACATAAGTCTGCACTAGCTCAAGAAACGTATCAACTGTATTTGAGATCTTGGGTAGTTTTTAGTTCTCTTATGTGTTATCCAATAGTGACTTTGGGACTTCCTAGTATTATAGTTACTCGGTCTGTTGTATGTTTTCCCTGCTGTTTTTAGTCGAAAACATCATTGACGAAGGGGAGACCTGAGACACCACAATGTCTTAGGTGTTTGGACAACAAAGGGAGAGTTTGAAGCAATCCGAATAGCCGATCTCCCCAAGGTATGAATAGATTTGATGAGCATTTGGATGTTAGATAATAACATAATTTAATTGAAATTATTATGATTCTTTAATAATTTGTCTTTAATGGTATGGACTTTAACTAAATCCGAATAATTTGACAGTTGAGGCATTATATGCTTTATTTAGTCATAGATTTTAATATTTTTACTGTTTTTTAGTTTATGGATATTTTCCACATAATTAATTTTTAACCTCACTTATCAATATGTACCCAGTGACATATATATGGAGAATACCTTGCGAAAGCGCCGTTTCCACTCCTTAATTGCTTCTTCCTGATCTCTATTTTCATCGAGCTCCCCATGTGACTGGGTACAGCATGTCGGCGATCTTCGATTACATTATATATATGTATTGTATAAAAATAGATTGTCCCAATAATAAGGGATGCCCGATTGTTCTTGACTCTACTATTCATCTACTGATCAAATGGCATTCAGAACATTGTTCTTGTAGATTGGTACAGCTTAATCGATGTTTACATGCCTCTGTTTTCGTATAGGGTGACGAATCATATCATCTAATTCCTAGCTTTTTAACAAAAATTGTTAAATTGAACAATTACGTTGATCTCCAAATTATGTGCCTTAATTTATTATCCATTAGGTTGCTATGCAAAATTTTATTCCTGATTAAAACGAACTTTTTTTACTAAAAATAAATTATCTAAAGAATAGACTATGGGGCATCAAAAAATAATTAAAAAATATTTACTAAGCTGAAGAAAGCGTTCTTAACGCAAGGATTACCTAAAAGTCAATTTGGTGTTTTTAAGGAGGAGAATGTAGGTAATTAAAAAGTATTGCATTTAAACCGAATTATCGATAATGTTGGTTAGAGAAATTAATGCCGATGGCAGAGTTGGCCAAGTAAATACTAATGAACATTCATTCATGCGACCCACAATTGACGATCGTTTTTTTATAAATTGTGTCCATCAGTGTGGATATTAATGCAACTTTGTTCATATTTATAAAGATGTTATACAATCATAGTAAAAGTGGACAAAATCAGACCCTCAAATACAAACAGAAAATAGATCGGCAATAAGTAAAAATATAATTTTATTAAAATATTAATATAAATATAGAATATCCATTACATAAAGAATAACTTATTTTAAGACGCTATTGAGTAAAAGCAAAACTAAAATGAAATAATCAAGCAATGAGGACTTTAATTTTTATAGTTTTTGTATGTTTTTTAATTGTTTTATAGATAAGGGCTCATCAAAATAAATAATGTGGTTTTTTATCGTTTTCAAGGGTTTACTATACGGTTTCCTCTACGCAAAAACGTTTTTTGTTGAGACACAAATTCTCATTAAGTAATTCCCTTCTCCTATTCATTTTTTCAGGTATCAATCAAATTTGTGACGTTTCGGTTCTCCAATACCTCAATCTTCCCAAGTTGCAAAAACTGTAATTAAGTAATTCTCTTCATCACTTAGTTTATTATCAGGATACAACCAAATCAGTGACGTTTCGGTTCTCCAATTCCTCAAACTTCCCCATAAATCGTCGATATCTCGGTCTTAAAATATTCAGAAATTTGAAACTACTGGAAGAGACTTTGCCTTCTCTTAGATAGCTTTTTCTGGGTCAGGAACATCTTAATATCTAAAATCAATCAATAATTTTCTTCTTCATTATCTTTTGTAGATGATAATCTTGTTTTTGATGAATCCCCTGCACTAGATTTGACTTTTAAGGTCATAATTTAACATCCTAAAACTGCATCTGATTTTCTCCAATCCCCCTGTCGAAGATTATGGATCATAAATCTGAGGACATTACATCAACCGACTAGAAAAACTGATCGAATTCCTAAACTCAATTGATTGATACTGTTCAATTTGAAAATTGACAATATTCCGTTATTAAATATTGAGTTACCTGTATTTTTTATATGTTTCACAACAATAAATACATATACATAAAATACTCAAATTTAATTTTAATCTAATCTGAATATGTAGTAAGAAGATATTGCCTCTTTGAATTGAAGGGTTCGCCAAACTATAAATTTGAGAATATGGACATAAAAACTGGAAATCCAATTTTTGTAACTTTGTTTGAATAAAATCAAGAAAAATGAGAAGTGTCTGAATTATCAAATGGGGTGGATTGCAGATCAAATGGATGGACGGAGTTATGCCACTTCAATAATTACGGATATGCATTCATAGTGCAAATATTCATTTTTTTAATTCAACCAAACTTCAAGAATTTAGGCGAAACATTCCTGAAAGATGAGATCTTAAATGTATTTACTGGAGCATTTTTTGAATTATCAAATTACATAAATAAACCACAAAAACGTTAAGCAATATTATATTATGTGAAAAATAATCAAAAAAACTGTAGAAATAACCTACCTCCTTACCCATGTCCTATTGTTTTTATGAGCCTATGAATAAATGTAAAAAAAATAGATAATTGAGTATTAAGGAAAAACAGCAGAAAATCAGCATAAAGTAATTGTGAAAAATTAACTTTATTTCTTATTTTGACTAATTAAATAATAAAATGTCACTAAAATATATTTCTATGAGATAAGGATATAAAATATTTCCCATTCCTATTTGGAATTCTCTGTTGCTGACTAAGTGGAAAAACTGATAAAAATTTCATTCAATATCTTTCGAGCACAAGAAGACTGAAGAAGTCAAGTTCAGAAGAGGAAAGCCAATGCACTCCAATACTGAAGAACTACGGGTTAGGAAATGTACGCTATTATTTCAGGGGAAAAGTAAATGAAGGAAAGATTATGGGATAGTGCTTTTGATTATATAGAGACATATATACAAATAGACAAATAGCATACATTATCATAGGTAAAAAGGAAAACTCCAAAATCGTTAGAACACCCTAAAATATTTCTGCTAGTGCATATGCTAAACGGATAGCTTGTATTATGAAGATGTGTTGTTCCTAAGTTAGTTATTCACTCTCACTCATCGGAACCATGTCTCACCAAACATGGAATCACAAATATTGCCTATGCATATTTAGATATCGGGATGCATGGAACAAGAGAGAAGGAGGGGTGGGTATGAGCAGATTAATCAGATATGCACAATTTATATTGAGAATCAGAAGCAGAACTGGGCATGTTAAATCAGCATTATTACAAAATACACTTTATTCTTCAATTCTCTTTCGACTTTATGTTTAAATTTAAATAGTTATTATTTATAATTATAAGCCAAGTTAAACATTAGTACTTTTCAATTATTAAATTTGTATAGGAATGAGTATTCAATATTGCCGAGAATGATAGAAACATATCATGAATAATTGTTATTTAAATGCGATAAATGCATACATAGATTTAAATAAATAGAATAATTTAGACATATTTTTTTTATTTATACCCTTTTCATATATTGTTACAGTTTTTAAAATGTTATACTCTATTTAATTTTTTAAGTTTACTTTTGATGTTTTTTGACAGTCATTATGAACGAACATTTAAATGATAACCACAACACTGGCTTAGCAGACAACCGTGTGAAAATAAGGCATGATAGTGGCCAGACTGTACGTAACGAATCACTATACCTCACAATACATATTGCCACACATATAAAACCTGCTCCACACCAATCGCAAACTGCGATCGTATGAAGAAGTTTTGAAAACCGCTCACCGATTTTCGAAACAGGCGCCTAAATACTAAAACATACACAAGTCTAAAGCATAGGCAATAGCCACAATCAATATAGACTTAAGGAAGTTTCAAAGGTAGTCCTCAATTATTTCGAGTTCACTTTACGAGAGAGAAGAAAAAACAATAATATCAAGAAATAGCAAACAACGAAACAACGAGAATATAATCTACAACCAATGAGGAAAGGATACTATTCGAAAGATGGGGAGTCGTAACTATTAAAACCAAACACGAAGGGCTAATAAATAATGGAGGCGAGATTAGAGATGTGTTCGAACACTGCTGTGCGGTATCAAGATGATGAATTCGCCTTTGTAGCTGAAAACTAAGCAGTTCAGAAATCGGCACAATAAAAACAAACTGTATGAGCATATTATAAGAAAGCAGCCGACGAGTTATGTTCAGCTGTACCAAATAAAACGGGAATTCGCAGCTAAAACCTCCACTTTGCGAATTCTGGGAATAAGCTGAATAGTCATGCATATGTCGTATATGTATCGAGATATTATAAACCCAATATTCCAACATAAGTCAAATGAACGTGTTTCTCGCACAAAAATATAATCAACTTCTAATTGTTTTCAAATAAAAACAATTTTATGAACACAAAAACTATACCTAATAATAAAGACATTAAAGAAAATGAAATTCATGTCAATTTTGAGTGTGATTCAGAGAAATGTTAACATAATTAGAACAACAAATAAAGATAAATTAGAGTATATCTATCCAGACTACAGAAATAGTCACTGGCAACTGCTCGCTCGTTCCATTTTTCGAATACGCTAAACAAATCCAACAGTGTCCCCTCATCTTTTCTAAGTGCGAATATAGCGACTAGCTATTCTTTGAATACATGTGAATCGTACAGGATAACCAATGAACACGCGCATTTCTTCCCATCACTTTTCAACTGTCATGACTGTTTTTACGACTTTTCTTTTTTTTCCGCCTCTGAGTTCGGTATATCAAGCAGCATGTC